>CANXYC010999279.1:0-37132 GCA_948193065.1 Aleurites moluccanus | reverse complement strand
TATATATATATATATATATATATATATATAAGATTTTAGGGTTAAAATTAAAAGATTAAAAGATTAAATTAAAAAATTTAGAAGTCCAATTAAAAAATCTAAACATATATATATATATATATTTTAAAAATTTTAGAGAGAGATTAAAAAAAATTAAAAGGAACAAATTAAAAAATTTACACGTATATAAATATATTTTAAAGATTTTAGGGGGACTCTTTCTCCTAATCCCCTTAAAATTAGTTGAATACTTTCGGAATTCTTCAATCTCAAGAAGCGTGTCAAACTTTTACAATTGCACATGCTTGATATAAATTCGAACTTATCTTCATCATTCACTGAGGGCATCAATTGACTTGTGTGTGAACAATCAGACTCTAATTGAATAATTTGAATTGGTATATATAGTGACACATGCACTTGGCCACTATGCCTATATTCGATAATTGTAGAATCTCTGATGATAGGCTATAGTACTTCAATAATATTTTACTTCCTCACTTTAATTATAAGTATTTAATTCCTTTTGTCTGTGGAGAATTGAGGAAATTAGTCTAACATCTCTCATATCAGAGTACTGAATAAAAACACACACACATCTAGTAGTTTCTTATTTAATTTCTTCCCTCCACCTTTATAATTATTCTAATCTATGAGATCCCATAAACAAATGTGATCAGTAATGTTATGAAAAAAATAAGCAATTGGATTGGTTGATTAATGACAAATTAAATATCAATATATATCTTGCATCATAGGGCAATTTAAATCTTCACCCGTCTATTCTTTTAGCAATTTATAATAGATTTAAGGTCCAAAGCAAACTTTAATTTTACTTCACATGATATCTAAATAAAATTAAGCATCACACAACACACAACTGATCATATCTCTCACTCCCCCTCCCTAGAACCTGATAAAGGAAAAATAAAAAGAACGTAAAACATAGATTATTAATATCCCCCAATTTTCTTGACCATAGTTACAGATATATCTATTGCAAGTGAATGCAATTAGATGGCACACCCTTTTAAGAAAGTCCAGATATTATATGATCTACTTAATTAACACCTAACAGGATAGCCTAATTTATATTAGCGTGCATATCGAAATATAATTTAGCGATAAATATATATTATTCTAAATAATAGATTCAAAATCGATTTTTTCATATTTAATACTAAAAAAAAAATTATTTATATTAGCGTAGTGATGAAGCACTCAACTCATCCAATTTAATTTTTTTCATCTGCATTAATTTACTGACTAATATCTCTTGTAAAAAAAAAGTTGGAAACATTGCACCAAGGTACAGTAAAAAATAAATAAATAAATATCATTGAAACTCATAAATTCTATTAATTAAAAGATATATTAATTAATTATAATTTATTAATTTAAAGAGAGTACAAATATATATTTAACTAATTAAAAACTCATTATATTTTATTAATTTTGTAATCAATTCAATATGAATTAAATAAATTGTAAAATAATATGTGATTAATTGAATACAAGTTAATTGAAATGGATAAAAATATGTGATCAATTAAATATAAATTAATTGAAATGGATTAAAAAATATGTGATCAGTTGAATATGAATTAAATGAATTAAAAAATATGAGATAAATTGAATATGAATTAAATGAATTAAAAAATATAAGATAAATTGAATATGAATTAAATGAAGTGAATAAAAACAAGTGAGTATAATTATTTAAATTTTAAATAATTTTTAAAATTATATTTTAATAAAATACATATCATAATCCATTAGATATTGACAAATTATTAATTTATTATATGAATGAGATCATATAACTATATAATGATTTTCAGAAAAGTATTATTTTATTAATTTAGCAATTTACTTAAATCGAGATAATAAAAATTATTATATAATAGAGATTATTAATTTATCAAATATTAAATAATATAGATTTTACTGTATTTAAAAGCTATCTGTATTGCTTCTTTGATTGGTGCTTAGGGCATTGTTATTATCTGTATTAATCTAAGGAGAGGAGTTTATATAGCCAATATTCCAAACTAATTAATATATACCATATATATTATTCCAAGTTATCTTCAGGTTATATATGTTTTCTTTTTATATAAAGGAAGATGGAAAATTGTTAGAATTTTATAAATTCTTAAGTTCCGCATTATAAGCTGGATTCTCAACTTTTAGCAACTAACCCAATGATTCAGGAGATTTGTGTGGATTAACCTAATGAACTTTGGATTGGTATATTTCATTGACATTGTTCATGTAACTCAGGAGCCGATTCAAATTTTTGGAAGGAAATATCTCTCATATTTAGATAATAACATAAAATTTGTATAAAAAAACACTATAAATTAAAGGTTAAAAAATTAAAATTTCAAAATAAAATGACTATTTTATTATTTTAATAAATCTTAGAAATTGAATGGTAATTTATTTTAAAAAAATTTAAAAATTAAAAAGTCAAAAAATAAAAAATAAAAAAATATATGATTAATAAATATTTTATTAAGAACTACCAAATTAATTTTTCAAAATAAACGTATTATTTTATTAATTTTATAAATTTTAAAGATTAAATAATAATTTTATATTAAAAATTTTAAAAATTAAGGGGCGGTACATGTTGCCCTTGTCCATAAGTAAATCCGCTTCTAATACAACTAAGTTCTAATCAATTGATGCACACGAGATATAATTTAACAGTAAATATATATTTTTCTGGATAATAAATTTAGAATCGATTTTTCTTTTCAATATTAGAAAAAAAAAAAGTTATAATCAATTGATTATTGCTCTTTGAAAATTTTATTAGATTCCGTAAAATTAGTTTTCATATTTTGTTTAAATAAATTTTAATCAATTTTTTGTTAGATAACATTAACATATACAATACTCAAAGCACACAAAAAACAAAATTTATATGTATGTTAAAAAAAATAAAAGGCGTGTTAATTAAGTGCACTAGTTAAACAAAAAGAGGTTTAATATTTATCATATTGAAGTAAAGAAACATTCATTTTAAAAAATCTAAAGAAACATTAAAAACTTCTTATACATGAAATGGATCAATTTCTATAATTTAGTTAATTTGAAAAGATGTCGAAATATTGAGTGCAAAAATGTTAGAATATGATATGTGAGAATATCAAATTGTAGTGATGAGAAATAAAATTAATCATTAATATATATGGAATTTGGTGGGTTTCACCATCTTTTTTTTTAAATAAAAAGTTCATGTAATATAAAAGGAATCCCCTCATTCACTAAAAGAAAAATATTTCTCCTTCTATCCATACATTATATATATATATATATATATATATATATATATATATATATATATTTCACAGTATAACAATACTGACTGAGGTTTTTGAGTCTTTACTGAAATAACCTGGTAAATCTTTAATCCATTTTTTCTATTTTCAAGTCATAAATATATCTCTCAAAAAAATTCAATCTTTATTTTAGATATTTGATGAATTATTTCTGAGCACATAGCAAACAAAAGATCAAGCATATATAGTATTCTAGATATTTACTTAGCAAAGATCTCTTATATTCTCTTTAATTGTCAGTTGGGACTGATATATATTCGTCTTTATCTTTATTACTTAAGCACCATTATTTAATTAGAGAATATAAACTGTTTGCCTCATCAAATCAATTGGTAATAATAATAATAATAATATATTTCCCTTTTTCTTTTCTGATTGATTCTTATCTTTCATTCATTTTTTTCCTTCAAATAACACAAGATTCGTTTGCATGATAGTTAGGTTTTGATTATTGATAAGAAATCATTCAGATGCCATATGTGTCATTTAAGACTTGAACAAACAAATGCCAACTATGAGAGTAAAGCTAATTAACTAAGTTAAAAAGTTTAGAGGAAGTATACTTGGGTGGTATAAGTGTTTAAGTTTACTCGTAACTTTTTGATTTAATTCTTACAATCAAACAACTTATGTTAACATATTTATTAGGTAAAGAAAAAATAAAAGTTAAAAAAATTTGTTAATTATTTAGCACTTCAATATTGTAGCTCCACCCGTTTTGAGTTTGAATTTAATTGAGACTTAATATATTTATAGAATACTGAATGATTGATAAAAAAATAAAAAAAGAATTCAAGAGTTTCAAAATCATTCTCATTCTCAAAAATTCCTTAGAAGGTAAAAAAAAAAAAAAAAAAAAAAAAAAAAAAGAAAAGAAAGGGGTTTCTAGATGAGTAATAAATGTGAAACTGATTTATTGTATTTGTCCATCAAAGAAGATCTTTGATTCAAAATTTTAGGTGGAGAGATGTTAAGGCCTTCATCCCAGTCTCCGCATCAACCGGTTAAAAAACTGATGAATCGATCCAGTCCAACAATATTTGATATTTAATTATTGTTATTTTAATAATTAATTCATAAATTCAAATTAAAATTTTAATTTTAATTTTTTTTGTGATTACTGATAAAAGATAACTAAGTCATATATATATATAATATTCAATATTTATTTAATTTTCAATTCAACTCTGATTGAATTTTAAAACTATAATCCTTTTCTTTATAATCTAAATACCAGTCCACATTTGAAAACCTTGCGTTAACCATTTACCTTCACTTCTTTTTTACATATACATTAGCAAGATTATTTATTTATTTTGTATAGCTTTAATTAGGACTGAAATTTAGAATCTCAAAATTTTAATGACTCGTAGGTCTAACAAGGACTTTAAATGGAACAAAGACTACCGGTTTATTAGGTTTAGTAACAATACTGTAATTTTCTCAAAATTTATCATAAAACTCCTTTCATGGCCAGGTAAATAGTGGAACACAAAACCTTGTTATTAGATTAATTATTATCACAAATCTGAGGATTGTCTAATCCTCTTGTTTATTGGATATATACAACATAAATTAAAGCTTAATTAGCGGCATTCTTTATTAATATTATTTTAAAGAAGCTTTAACAACATCATATTGAACTTGAAAAAGAAGCTTTAACAACATTATATTGAACTTGAAAAAGCTAGTTAAAACTTGTAGCCTTGCCTTCTAGCGTATTTAACGACGTCGTTGAGTTCATTCAAGTCGATTAGTCCATCTCTGTTGGCATCGGCATATCTCATAACACGGGTGGCTCTAAAACCAGGGAGTTTTGAGCCAAGTTGATGGAAGGCTTTCTCTAAATCTTTGATGCTTAGAAGATTATCATGATTTGCATCGCATTGCATAATAATTTCCCTTATTTGCTCTTCTGTTAGAGGCATACGTTCTCGATTCATATCAATACATTTATCTTTAACAAAATGACTAGCCATATGCACTCTGATTTTGCTTGAATGGAAATTGGAAAGCAATTAAGGTTTATATAGAGCTCTTTCTATTGGTGCTTTGAACTTTATTTTATTCCCAATTCCCATCCTGTCTATGAATAACATACAGTTGTCATGCTATGATCAAGATAGCTATTATTTATTTTACCAAAAATTTTTCACTCTCAATCTATTAATCAGGTTATATTTAGATTTGAAACTTGCTAAAAGAAGTCAAGGCTTGAACAAATGGCAGTTCCGAAGAGACTTATTAAAGAGGGAATTTGGATAATTTGGAAAGTATAGGTTTTTATTTATATATTTTTTTTATCATCTTAATTACAAAAATTTGATCCAACCCTATATGGTAAAGTTCTTAATTTTGTTATATATTGGTAGTTAATTTTATAATTTTTCAATATGGGATTTAATTTAATATTTCAACACTCCCCTCTTAAATAATAATTAGCATGATCTAGTTGTCACTTGACAATTCAAATAGGTAATTTAATTTTCTGGTAGTTTGGGTTACCAATCCACTGAAAATCTTGATTTTTTGGTAATTTGATGGGTTACCAATCCACTAATAATTTGGTCTTCTGATAATTTAATGGGTTACCAATCCACAAATGATATGATTTTCTGGTAATTTGATAAGTTATCAATCTATTGGTAATTTGTTTGTATTCCAGTCGTTTAATGGATTACTAGCCCACAAGTATTTAATCTAAGGTAGATATTCAATCTAATAGTTGAATAAGTTAGCAGCACACAAAGTAATTTTAAAATTTGATAGGTCATAATAAAAATCTGCTCTGATATCATGAAAAATTTTATTTGATTCTAATTTGGATAATTTAAAAAAATGTAAGTTTTTAGTAATATTTTTAGTTTGATTATCTTAACTATAAAAATTTAAATTAAGTGCTCAATTTATTTATATGTTGATATTTATTTTTGTAATCTTTTAATGTGAGATTTAATTTGATATTCCAACAACTTTCCAACTTAGAAATTAAATTCCAATGGAATGAGAGCTAATTTTTTTTATAAACTCTAATTGGATTCAGGGTTGACAAAACCATTCCTATAGCCTTGAAAACCACTTTTAATATCACTAACTTAAAACTCATAATTGGTAGAGTTGAATTTTTGTTGTTCCACTTGACAAAGAAGACAAGAAAGTAACTCTTGTTTTAATATGGAATTCTTGTATATTTCAAGAGAGAAAAAAAAAAAAGAGAGGGAGCTTTTAATAATGGATTTTAAAAGTGAATATATCAAGGCTTATCCATCACAAAGAAAGTAGACTAAAAATGAAATTCAAAACCTGCAATCTGTTGGAGAATGGAAAGACAATCCCACATCGGGTAGGCTTAGGCTATTTTGAGTAAATGTGAACCCAAAAGCTTAAAGCCCATACAGCAATGGAAGCCCAAAAATGGTCAAGCCCAACACTCAAATATAATGATGAAGAAGCCCAATCAAATAAGAGTCCAAGGAAGGCCGAAATGCTGACACAATCAAGGAGCAAGTGTATCTTAATAACAAGACCAGAGGTAAGCATCTTATACTACCTATAAATTCAAGAGAGTCTCTAGTTCTTTTATTCCCAAAGAAAAAGAAGTCTGAAACACAAATTTTATTCAAGAAATCTTAGGAGTGTGTAACATGCAAGAATTTATCAAAATGCATTCAGATATATTTACCAATATAAAAATGAGATTCCAAACTTGCTCAAAACAAGTCAAGAAATATATGGCTATTGCCAGTATTAGTTTCAGGTTTCTTGTTATTGTTTTCTATTTTGTTCTTTTTAATCCACACTTTCTTTTAAAAAAATGCCAATCCTTTCAAAACTTGACTATGATAATAGTGAACTTGGAATTTTGAGCTTGTTGATTTTTGTCTTTTAATTTTGTGAGGAAGACGAAGAGGTAAAGAATCATGGCTAGCTAGGACATCAGTTTTGTATCCTTTGATGGAATCTTATTTTCTTTATTCTCAGAGTAAAAAATGTACAGAACACAAGAAGTTACCAAGTGAAACACAAGAAGTTACAAAGTGGATATGTATAATAAGGAAGAATTCATAATAGTAATAGTTATTTGTCATAAGAAAAGGATAAGATTATACCAGTTTAGGTGATAATAGGATTCCAAACTTGCTAAAAATGACAAGTCATAGGATTCCTACTCTAATTTTCAATTTTGATCTTTTATAGTTTAATAGTTCTGCAAAAATAATGCAAATAACTCCATAAGCTTGACCAACTTGTGAATTGTGCTTGTTTTTGAGGAAAAAAAAAAAGAGGGAGACAATCGTGGCTGCGACACCAGCTGTTTGCCTTTTGATGCTAAATCTACAAGCCATTCTCAATGATAAAGATGTTAACAATCCAAGATTGAAGAACCAAGTAAGGAGTGCCAAGGAAAAGTTAGAAAATGTTTAAAATATCTTGACAAAGGCGGAGGCAAAGCAAATGATCAACGTTGCCAAGCTTCTACGACTTGTTTACTTTGCAGAGGACAAGATTGACTCTTTCTTTATAAAAACAGAACTGCAGAGACGAAAAATGTTTGCTAAAATACGTCCTTTCACCCAATTAATATCTATGCGTAGCCAAAGTCTTACTCAAAGCATGAAGTCATTTATACAGGAAATCGATAATGCTTGTAAAGTCGAAGAAAAACAAGAACAATCTGTCAAAAACAAAAAAAAAAAGATGACGGCAGTGATCATGATACTGTCACATCAAGTATGTCAAATGAACAACCTGTGGATACTGCTAAACCAGTATCAGAAAAACAATCAGAGCATCCTGTTGAACCAAGTATTTCAAATGAAGTGGATCCCGCTAGAGCTGCTTCAGATAAACAACCTGAGCATCCTGTTGAACCAAGCGTTTCAAGCAGACAACCTGCGCAACCTGAAGAGCAAGTGCCTCAGATGATCAACATGCTCGTGCTTCAGAAACAAATGTTGAAGAAGTGAGACCTAAAATTTCAGATGAACAACGTAAGCAGGATGTAAAACCAAGCACTTCTGAAGAAAAGCAAGCATCCCAGCAGACGAGTTTAATTTCAGATCATTTAGATGATGAATCAAACTTCATTGGTCGAGAGTATGAAGCAAAAGAGTTAGATCAAGCAATACTTAACGGCTATAAGTTGCAATTTCTTATTTCAGTGGTGGGTTCTGCTACCTCTGGCAAGACAACCTTTGTGAGGAATATTTATAACAAAGCCAATGTTGTGAAGCAATGTCAGTTGCGTGCTTGGGTTAATGTTTCCAAAGAGTTTCCAGAATCAAGTTCCAAGAATGATGTTGGGCAGAAAACAAAAAATATTTTCTTTGATATATTGAAACAAATTACAACAATTAAGGAGGAACTCGAAACTACTTTTCCAAACTCATTAAATGGAAGCAAGCTGATTCTCATTACTCGTAATGAAAAAATAGCAACAGAGATAAATGATCCAGGGTTCCTTCCTCTTAAGTTATCCAAATTAAGCAATGAGAATAGCTGGAAATTGTTCTTGAAGAAGTACAAAATACAGAAGAAAGTTTAATTGATCCATCTTTGAAGGATCAAATCTTGGAGAAATGCCAAGGCTTGCCACTTGCAATTGTTGTGCTAGGACGTCTCTTATCCACAAAAGTTCCAAACACTTGGTTGAAAGTGGTTGAGAGTCTCAGTTTTGGTGATGATCCTTCCAAAGCTATCTTGGCTTTGGCCTACGAGGATCTTCCATCAGCCCTGAAGAATGTGATCCCAATACGGAGGTTGTTCCGGTTGTGGGCTGCTGAAGGATTGGCTAATTCATCATCAGAAGGTGAAACCCCTGAAGGTTTGGTAGAGAGTTATTTGAAAGAACTGATCACAAGAAACGTGATAGAAGTTGCAAGATGGGGATTAGATGGAAGCCCCAAAAGATGTCGTGTACCAGGCGTTCTATATGATAATGTGTTTCCAGATGCCCCAGAGATTGGATTTTTTTTACTGTTGTTCGTGACACAAAGAATAAAACACCACATATTAGGAGAGTTCCTGCATATGTTGACATAAGTGCATACGTTGACGTAAGTAACTCTCCTTTCGATCCTTGCAATGAAAATTTACGTTCCTATATATCCTTCAACACCCGAAAAGGAGATACACCTGCAGATGAAACTGATAAGTTTCTCAACAAGATTATTGCCAAAAAAGGCTTTGGATTGCTCACTGTACTTGATCTAGAACATGTCTATAAACCAGTGTTATCTGATCAGGCTATAGGAAAACTCATACACCTAAGTTGCCTAGGCTTGAGATGGACTTTTCTAGATTCAATACCAATTTCTGTAGGTGATCTGCCCAATTTAGAAAGTTTGGACGTGAAGCATACAAACATAAACTCCTTGCCTATTACAATTTGGAGCTCAAAGAAACTGTGACATCTTTATATGAAATATATTTAGATGTGTCTGTCCAAAAGCCAACGGGCAGTAGTTCCTTGGGAAATCTATTGACTTTGTGGGGGCTAGTAATAGGCCAAAAGAGCCCTGGAGAAGGTTGGTTGAATAGGTTGATTGGTCTAATGAAACTTGGACTCACATCCCATTCTAAATCACTTGACGAATAACTCCCTGGATTTCTAAATGTACAAAGCTTAGATCCTTGAAGTTAAGGTCAATCGATGAATTTAGTAGGCCTTCAAAGCTCAAGTTGGAGACCATGAACAAGCTTGATTGTCTCTCTGAGTTGTATTTGCTTGGGAAGTTATCATAGGAATTTGAAGACCTTCAGCTTCCAAAAGATCTCAAGGTGGTTACTTTATCAGTGTTGCAAATCCTAGGGAAGTTACTTCAATTGAAAGTCCTCGGACTCTTCCTTAACTCCTATGTTGGTAAGGAGATGACCTGTGAAGTTAAAAGTTTTCCAGATCTCCGAGTCTTGAAGTTATGGATGCTTGAGGAATTGGAGAAGTGGACTGTGCAGGAAGGTTCTATGCCTTGCCTAAGAGAACTAGAGATTAGACGCTGCAGAAAACTGAAGGAAATTAGTGGTTGGCAGCAGCTGAGCACCTTGAAGGAATTGACCCTGACAAATATGCCCGATGTTTTTGTAGCAGATATCCAAAGCAGCACAAAAGGGGTTCAGGGAAGGAATGTGACAATCACAGTCAACAATTGGAAGTTTTGTCCCCTTCCAGTGAGTTTTTTTCCTCTCTATAAATGTTATATTATCTATCATTTCATTTCTCCTTTCGTTAACTGTAATTTACTTCTGAAAATTTTTCAGAAATTCTGCTATATCATATTTATTTTGATTTGATTAATCAGAAGACAATTATATATCACAAATCTACTTTAAATAGTAACAATTTCGTTTTTGGTTTCTTGATTATCTTCAATACAGAAGAAGTCTTTCTCTGAAGGACAATCTTCAATGCAGAAGTGATAAAATAAAGGCAACCAAATGGATCACAAGACTGCTTATAATAGGAAAGGAAAGTTAAATAAGAAATTAGAATTTTATTTACTCTGTGAATTTGACTCCTAGACATGGGGTTTATACAGGAGAACAAAATTACTTGGTTTCTTGGCTTTATTGCTTTCCTGTCTGTATTGTATCTGTCTGATTACTTGTTTAAACAAAAGATTGTTTATATTGTAATAAATGTGTTTGAGTGTGAATTTACTTATATTCTATTACGCCTCTATTCGTCTATTCATATTACATTTTCTACAACAATTCAGAATCCATTATTAGAAAATTAACATTTAAAAAATTAAGAATTACAACATTTGGCTTTTCCATTTCTATTCAACCTAAAATTTATACTTAGTAATAAAATTAACGGTCCTTTTTTACAAAGCTAGAAAATGAGAATAGTGAATTTCCCTGCTGCTTGTTTGCAAATTGCAAACACAGACCTCTACAAATGACAGGAAAACTTTTCTCCTGTCGTGTGTGCATATATTTAATCGATGGACTCATTTAAACATGGAATTTTCATAGTTATGTGGCATAATAGCTAATAACTTTCAGTGAAAATATTTTTTTAATTTAAATTTTATTTAATTTTCATAAATCAAAACAATAAATATTTTCTAAAAATTAATCAATAAATCCAAAACATTAGTTATTTTTTTCGTTCAAAATATTTTTTTTATTTTTTAAAATGAAAATATTCTTCTAATTTAAACTTTAGAAAGAAAATAAAAAATTATTTTGTTATATTAAAATTTAAATAAATTGTTTATTGATTTGAATATAAGATCATCTAATAGACTCTAAATTTCAATCATTGAGTTGTTGCCTTCTACGCAAGAATTTATATAAATTCTTGAAGTCATCTAATAGATTTAATAGTCATTAATCTATTAGAAGAATATCTTTAATTTAATAAGTTTAAATTAGAAAATTAGAAGAATATTTTACTTAAAAAAATAAAAGAATAATTTGAATGAAAAAAAATAATCAATGATTTTTTATTTATATATTGATTTTTAAAGAAAATGAATTTATGGTAGTTAAATAAAGTTTAAATTAAAATAATATCTCACTTAAAATAATTAAAAGATTATTTTAAACAAAAATAATAATTAAATAAATAAGAAGGCAAAAAATATAAATGATCATCGAAATACTAAACTTTGAGTTTATTTTTTTTTTCAATATGATTATTCAAGTTGAACTAACATGAATTTATAATGTGCTGAGTTAGATAGGGTGATGTGTCAGTAATTTCAATGAGAAATTGGTTGAATTTTAATTAGTGACTACTAATTGAAAAGAAATAAAAAATTTATGTACTCGCAAGTAAAAAAAAAAAACCTTTCAAGACACATTAGAAAACTCACTGTGATTATTGATACCTCTAACCCAGTCTAAAGAGATAGAAGGACACCAAAGTTGTATTCCAAGATTTTTCTCATGAAAAGGAAGGGAAGAATTTATATTAATTTACAAACTCATCTATACATACTTTGGAGAAGTGCATAACTTATTTGTCAAGGCACGAATATGATATACAATTCAGGGTTTCTTTCTTTTCTTTTTGCTTTTATTTTTCTTTTCTTTTCTTTTCCTTTTCCTTTTTCTTTTCTCTTTCTTTTCCTTTAATGAGCTGTATGTTCAATTTAACCTGGTGCATGGGTGAGTGCTGATAAACTTATAAGGATTTTACCTAATTAAGCCAATTAAGTTCTTTACATGAATAACTCTTGATATGGTCAGTTTAACTAAATTTCAGTTTATTTTTTCATCAATAAAAAAGCTTAAAGTTGTGACCATGATTTAATTTTATTATTGCATATTAATTGGTATAAAAACTAGAATCAGTAATTTAAAAGAAAAATATTATATTTTGAACTATTATCTCCATTGGCTTAATTTCACCAATGACTATAGAACTATACAGAATTATTATATTTAATCTCTATAAAATTTTAAAAATAATAAATTCTTTGACAAAATTAAAATTGAAAAATTTACTGATATAAATTAAAATTCAATGATAAATTTTTACTCTAAATTGTGAAGTCTATACCATCTAAACTAACGAAATGCTAACTCCAGCAACATGTGAATTACTAAAATAGATAACTTAATAAAATTTACGGCTGGTGGGCTGAAAGGAACAAGTGAATGTTGCATCTTTTATGTACTTTTATTTGGAAGTAAATATAAATGGATTCGCTCGTGCTCTTTTCAGAACTGATTGCTTCTCACAAGAGAGTTTACAATATTCCCTTGTGAGACGCGTGGATAATCCATATTAAAATATCTCCATTCTAAGCTCCCCTAGTAGTTTGTTGTTGTTTTCTCGTTTCTAGACAACTAGAACCCAAAAAATAACTTCAAAAAAAAAAAAAAAAAAATCATTCTAAGCTCAAGTTTTAGCTTAAAACTATATTTTCCACTAAACAGCCATCATGATCACAGCGTGTATGTAGTTAATTTCCACTTCTTTGTTTATTCTCTAGAATAGCAAATATGTGTGCTTTCAATTGTTTTTTGTTTTGCTCGATCTTGTTTAGATTCAATTTATATAATGTGTTCCTTAATTTTAAAGCTTAACTTCACTGCAACTTACACATTCCTAAGACACTTGTATTCTTATTGCTTGTCTGTCAATTTCAGTTGTCAGAGGCTTGATTTTCATCAAGGCGAGGAGAGACAGGGAAATATTTTCCCCAACGTTGAGGAAGTTGTGGAAGGAATGGGAGCTACGTGTTCTGGTTCTACTAAGCCTCAAATTACAGATAATACTAATCTATTTTGGAAATCGCAGGAAAGTTTCAAATAAGATTTGGGTTCGAGTTCTCTTATGGAGTGCCTACCTGATGGCCGATTGGGTAGCGACCGTTGCCCTTGGGGTGCTCTTGAACAACATGGGAGATGTCTATGAGGACAACAAGGACAAGGGTAAAGTCGTTGTTTTAGACCCAGGCACTCAGCTTACTGCATTTTGGGCACCATTTCTTCTGTTGCACTTGGGTGGCCCTGATACTATTACTGCATATTCTCTGGAAGACAATGAATTGTGGTTAAGGCACTTTCTTGGGCTTGGAGTGCAATCCGTAGTGGCACTCTACATTTTCCTTTTGGCCTGGACAGGCTCTCGCTTCTCCATTCTTACCATGACAATGTTTTTGCCAGGAATTATCAAATATGGAGAGAGGACATGGTCCCTTAGGTCAGCAAGCAATGAGGAATTGAGAGACTCCATGCTCACTGCTCCTGATCCTGGTCCAAATTATTCCAAGTTCATGGAGGAATTCACTTTAAAGCAGTACGAGGGATACCACGTAGTGGCAGATGAAGTACCCGAGTCACAGGTCAAAGTGGATATTTCTTCCATGGAAGATATCTCTATTGAAGGTGCAACTGAATTGCTTAAAGCTGATTACTTGTTCAAGACTTTCAAGCGTCTCTTTGTTGATCTCATCCTCAGCTTCCAAGATCGAGACAACAGCCAATCCTTGTTCAGTCAAATAACCTGTGAAAAAGCTTTCAAAGTGATTGAGATTGAACTTGGATTCATGTACGATTTGCTCTACACCAAGGGAACAATAATATACACAAACAAGGGCTGCTGGCTTCGCTTCATCACTCTCACTACCACCTGCATTGTGCTTGTCTTCTTTTCTTTATCCAACAAGCACGGCTGCTCAAAGATTGATACAGCCATAACCTTCCTATTGCTGGTTATAGCTATTCTTCTTGAGTTCTATGCAATGCTTTTATTAGTCTCCTCTGATTGGACAGATCTTTATCTATCTAAGGAAAAAAGAGTTCCCCCCCAAGCCATCACTTGTTTACAGCTGCCTAAACATCAAAGATGGTCAAACTCCTTGGCACAATATAGCTTATTGAGCTATAGCCTCAGAAGTAAGCCTGAGAACAACAACAAAATCCAGAAGCTCTTGGGTATAGACAAAATAATAGAGCACCTCCATATGACTTCTGAGGCAGTTACAGATAAGCTGAAAGATTTCATATTCAGCCATCTCAAAAAGAAATTTGATAATCTCATGAAGAGTAAAGAAAGGACGGATGAATACCAGAAAGAGTTTAAAGATCTGTGCATGTGTCGGGGGACTCGTGCCCTTCATGATTTTCCTGCATTACACTGGAGTGTAGATGTAGAGTTCGACCAAAGCATTCTTATTTGGCACATTGCTACAATACTCTGCGACCATGCTGATCAAGCACCAAATGAGCAAAAAATTGAAGTACAAAATGAGGGGAGCGAGCAAATAAATGAAGATCGAGAGAAAAGTGAGCAGAATAAGCAAAAAGATGAAGTGCAAAGTCAGGGGTATGAACAAATAAATGAAGATCGAGAGCAAAGTGGGCAGAATAAGCAAAAAAATGAAGTGCAAAGTCAGGGAAATGAGCAAAGAAATGAAGATCGAGAGCAAAGTGGGCATAATAAGCAAAAAAATGAAGTGCAAAGTCAGAGGAATGAGCAAATAAATGGAGATAAGGAGCAAAGTGGGCTGAATGAGCAAATAAATGAAGTGCAAAGTGAGCAGAAAGAACAAAAAATTGAATTACCAAGAGTGCATGGTGAGCAAGAAAACGAAGTGCCAAGTCGGAAAAATGAACAAAAAGCCGGTGTACTAGGTGCGCAAAGTGAGCACAAACCTGAAGTGCTAAGTGGGAAAAATGACCAGTTTAATGAAAAAAATAAGCAATATGATGAAAATGACTGCAAAATAATAAGCAAGTCATTATCGCAGTACATGTTGTATCTCCTGGTTATGCGTCCTTCCATGTTGACAATGGGAATTGGGAAGATCAGATTTCAAGACACTTGCGAAGAGGCCACAAAATTTTTTCTAGAGCATGAGTCCATATCAGGTGATTTACAAAAGTTTAAAAACATTTGTATTTGGGCAATAAATCTTTTCAATGAGGAAAATTTCAAGCAATACGAAAGCAAAGCCTGTACTGTATTACTAAACGTGAACACCATAGTTCCACCAGTTAAAGTAAAAGGGGACAGAAGCAAGTCTGTGTTATTTGATGCATGCAGGCTAGCAAAAGAACTGAAAAATATACCAAAAAGGTGGGAGGTGGTGAGTAATGTGTGGGTGGAAATGCTAGCTTATGCTGCTAGCCACTGCAGAGGAATCTATCATGCTCAGCAGCTGGGAAGAGGTGGAGAGCTTCTGACTCATGTTTGGCTCCTGATGGCACACTTTGGCTTAACCGAGCAATTCCAAATATCACAAGGCCATGCAAGAGCAAAGCTTAGTGTGAAATAATAACAAATAATAATAGTACAACTAAATAAAGAGCTGTTTGAGTTTTATTTTTTCCTTTTTTGCTTTTTGTGTTTCTTCAAAAATAATGTGACCATCGATTTGTTGTGTATGAGTTGAATTGGTTGTTATAATTTATTAGAATATATTGATCTATGATGTATCATTCACTTTAATTATCATAAAATACCATTTCCAAGTATCCACCGATTCCATCACTGAAATTTTGAAGTTCCATCACTAAATTCTTTGCCTTCTGTTAATGGAAATATATTCTAAAACGCTATGTGTGTGTCTTGAATTGGACAGATTATGCCCTGAATTTGACTTAAAACAGATGAAGTAACCCATGTGAAAGCTTTCAAGAGATTTTACGGCAGACTGTATTGGTTGATGTGACCTTTTGAATCAATTTAAAACAAATTTAAGAAATCTGACATGTTTCAACAGTATTTAAAATTTATATGTAGTTCCCATGAAAATTTTGATGTAATATATAGGCTATCCAGTGATTTATGCATTTGAGTTTATTATTATTATTCCATGATTATTAGTAGTAGAATTTTACTCTACTTTGCCAAATGTTTAACTACATACACTAGACATCACAACATATGAATCTACGTATTCATCTTTATTATTCTTAGTTTTGCACCCAAGTAAACCAATAAGATATAGAATAACAGAATAATATGCTACAGGGGCAGAGTCCAAGAATTCGTTTAAATAACTTGAAGCAAAACATCAACCTATAACACGGTGGAAGAAGAGCATGAGCATATTATATTCACAACAAATTTTTTTTCTTCTTCATTTTGGTAAAGCAAAATTTAAAATATTCGTTAAAGAAACCTTAGTTACTGATTAAGGCTCGATGAAGACTTTAAAGTTTGAACTGCCATTAGAAAGAGGATACTTTGTTTTTAAAAGCATATCACCCAAGCAAAGGCACAGATCACCCTTAATTTAAAACATTAAAAATTATCATGCAAGATGCATGAGTCAACATTTTGCTACAAAGAGGACAATCTCGTTCCCAATTGGAGAGAATTTTAGTTCTTCATGTATTTATACATTATTGTTCTTTATGCTTTTCTGCAGGACAAGAGACTCTTGTCCTTTAGACTTATTACGTACAATGAACAACCAATAGATAATAAGTTATAAAAAGTAAGTCGCACTCAAACCCAGCTAGGCAATTATACAAACATCTTGCAGGCAATCCAGAAAACACATTCTAAAAAACAACCACTTAAGGAACGACAACCGCATTGCAGCACCATAAAAGATTATGCATTAAGCTAAAACATTAATAAGGATCATACAAAGATAAAGGACCTAAACTCATGTGGATACTTTCCTAAAGTTGAATGCCCCCCACAAGAATCACTCTATTATTACATAACTTTGAAGTAATAAATAACTGCAGGAAAAGAATAAGAATCAAATTCCAATACTCTCTTTACTTTGTTTTTACGTAAAGCACTGATTCCAGAATTAAGCATATTCACAAGTTTTAGTATCATTTAGTTTTAGGAGTTAGCTAATCTTTGATTTATTTATTTTTTTTTTTAAACTGTATATTTAATATTTTTAGAAGAATAAGAAATTTTGTGATAGAGAGCCATTTGAATTTTGATTCTGAATTTTGACTAATTTGATTTTTTTATTTTTTATATTTTATTAATTAGTATGATATATTTATTAATTATTTCATATTAGTTTATTAGTATGAAAATTTTTATTACATTTATATGTATTTATGTAATTAAGAGGTTATTATAAATTCATAACAATCAAAACCCAGCTAGAGAAAGAGAAACATGGGGCCATTATTTTTTTACGGATTAATGGAGCATCCTTTTTCCTATCTTAATTTTTACTGATGATTATGTTTCAAACGAAGACATCAAGAAACAAAGAAAAATGAAGGTACCACCAACATAACTCAAGTTACCATAACAGGTACTTCTATTTGGATGTCTCAACAAGAATTACTTTTCCTGGCTTAGCACATGATACAGAATTCTGAAGTGAAAAAAAACTAAAACAAAATCTTCTTCAGAATCTAAAAAAGAAAAAAAAAAAATTGTGGATTTGTCCATGGCCAATATCAAAATCAAAGAAATAATAAAAGACTTGGCTTTAATCTAATAAGGTAAAATTATTTTAAAAGTAAATATTACAGTTCAAATCTCATCAAATAAATTATATAACTAATTTATATGCCGCAGTTTGAATAAATAAAATGAATAAGAATATATATTATTGCAATGATATTTTGAAATAAATTGTCCAATCAAATTCAATAAAAAAGTATTATATATATAAACTCACACCTTGATAATAAAGTGCTAGTTAATAATTAATTACATATAGATGACTACAACTCCTTAATTAGAACATTGATACATCAATGAAAACAATGATTACGATCTACTTATTTCGATAACCACACTCAAGAACATACTTAACGAGATCAGCAAATTCATCCTTGCTTATATATCCATCTCCGTTTGTATCGGCATGATGAAGTGCTCGATAAACTCGCCAGCTGGGAAATCGAGAACCTAACCTTTCAAAAAGATTTTTGAGCTCTTGCTTGCTAAGACGGCCATCTCGGTTGGTGTCACAGCTCCTTAATATGTCTTCCAATTCTTCTTCTTTGTAAGACGAAGCCACGGACTTATCTTTCTTTCCAATCCAACTCATGCCCCAAGTTTTGCTTATTTCTTTGGCTATTCCCATTAAGGATAATTAATTAGAGAAGCGGTTTTTAGTTTGGTTTGTGCTTATAACATATTAAAGCTATATATATGGTAATTAATTTGCACTACTCTTGAGCTCGAAGTGCCTAATTAACTTACTTTTATTTTATTCTGCATATCCTATCCTCAACATTCAGATCTATTATTCCAACTTATCTTTCTCTGTTACACTGTTTCAAATGCCTCAGCCTAAGGAACCAAAAAAGGGTGCTTTTGATATATGATGGATCCAAATATTTATGGGGTGATTTGGGATCCACTTGGCCAATATATATATATATACACTGTCGCGGAACCACGTTGTAGTCAAGGGTCCGGTCTCCATAAGAATGTATTATATATTAAATAAAGCTTCTGAAACTTTCTCTATATTTAACATTTTATTTTTTTTTATAAATTTTTTAAATTTTTTATAATTTTAAGTATTTAAAAGTTTTTTTAGATATAATAACTTTATTTGAACATTAAATAAAAAAAATAACACTATAAATAAATAAATAAATAAGTAGGATATAATAAAAATTTTGATACATTTTAATGGCCTTCATTTTTATATTTTTTCTCTCTCTCTTTTTTTAATTAAATTTTGTGATTAATAATATAAACTTTTATATTACTATAAAAATATTGACGAGACTTATTTAGAAATTTATTAAAATAATAACAATTATTTCTATAAAGTATATAATGATTTTACATTTATAATTTTAAAAAATGTTTATTTATTTTTATTTTTATATAACATATAAAATTAATTAAAAACATTAAATGCAAACTGCAGATTTTCGATTAATTTTTCAAATAACAAGGCTGCAACGTATCATACCTAAAAGACTAGATATTTCAAGATGCTAATTTTTTTTCTTTTTTTTGCCACTTAATTTATTTTTTTAATTAACTCATGGATTACTAATGTAATATATGTAGATAAAGTTTTATCTGTTTTTATTTTTTAAGCATTAAAAAGAGAAGAATTTATCATAAGTGAAATTTAAACTGGTTAGGTCTCATTCCAAATATCAACAGAATAAATTCTCAATCATAATTTTAAGGTAAGTCACAAATTAAATCAATATTTATTTAATTGAAGGCCGATGAAATATCTAGCTCTTTAAATTCAAGTCAAATAGTGACACGTAGTACACTATAATTCTATAAACTTTGCAGGAATCAAGTCATGCAAATAGACTCACCCATGTTTAAGATAATAATTATTAAGTAACATGATTCCATATTCTTTCTGTTTATATTAAAATAAATTTATATAAATATATTTTTGTTATATTTAATAATTTTTCATACTAAATTAGGACTCAAAATAAATATTATATTATCAAATACATAAAAATAAAAATCATATTTGTCATTGAGCTAATAAATTAGCTAGTAAACTAATATTTACTTTATTATAATATGAAAAAAAATAAAGAGTTTAAATTTTTAAAATCCTTAACCAATTAACCTCTTATCTTTTTAAGAAGTTTTAAGATACAAAGAAAACAAAAATTATAATGATAAAAAAAATTCATTTTCTGTTTAATATAAGATATTTATCAAATATAATCTCATTTTTTATATAGGTTTCAAGTGAACATAAATTTTTCTAAAAAAAATAAAGAAATTTAAGGATTAAGTTCTTAGCAAATGGATGGGAGTTTTCAAGTTGAAATCTTTACTTTTATCAATTCCAACTCTTTAAACTCTGTCCAAGAGTTGAAATAAGAAAGTAAATGAAATGAAAATGGAGTAGGATAATACTTATATATTATTTGAGAGTGTAATTAATATAAATATTAAAAAATTAGTTATCAATTCCTTTAAAATTTTATTTCATTTTCTTATTATTAAAAATAATTTTTAAATAATATTATTTTACCCTTAATAATTAATATTATTTTTTATCCCTTATATTTTTAAATAAAAAATATTTATTAATATTTTTTTATTATTTATTCTATTATTTAAAAATTATTTATTCCGTAGGGACAATTATTCTTTTGACTGCTTTTGTTACAAGAAAGTTTGCAATAATTGAAGAATCATTCATTATTTATTTCTTTGCAACTTTACAAGTGGCATTCGAGGCGTTTTTTCCCCAGCAGAGATTATGCTTTCCTGATTAACTTCTCTCTGTGTATTTTTTTTTTTTTTTTTAACTGAATAATTAATTGGATTCAAGAAGTACAAGGAAAACAAAAAGAGATTTTTTCAAAAATATGGAAAAAATAAAAATATTTTATTTTTACTAATAATTTTTTTTTTTTTTAAATATTACATACTAAAAAATATTTTTTCAAAAATATTATATATATCTAAAAATATTTTTTAAAAAATATGATATATACTAAATATATACTAAAAATATATCAAATATATACTATATATATATATTAAACATATACAAAAAATAATAATAAAAATTAAAAAAAAAATAATCATAAAATTAAAAAAAAATAAAAAATAATATATTTATGTAATATTTTAAAAAAAAAAAACAGCCCCAATAGCAGTTAGACCCAACCTAATATACATCGCATAATAAGAGGGACAAGTGGGAGCTTTAACTCCCTCCATCCGCTAAATAAATAAATTCTCCCCATCCCCCCCAAAAAAAAACCTATTTTATTTTATACATAAATTAAAATTTTTAATTATTTTCAATTTATTATATTAATTTTTTTTTTTTCTAAAATACCTATATCTAAAATATTTTTATTATACACTTCCTAATATTTTTTTTAATATTTACAATAATTAAAATACTTTTATTTTTAATCTAAATTTATAATTTTAATATAAAAATATAATTAATATATGTGATGATATTGATATGAATTAATAAAAAATATATTTAATATTTATTTATTAAATTAATATTTAAAAAAAAAAAACAGAATTATATTTTGAGATTAATAAAAAAAGAAAAATATAATTATATTTTTAGGACTAAAGGAGTACATAATTATCCCTACAAAATTATTCTAACTTTTAATTAGTGTGTATTTATTTGAGTTTTAGCAGATCTGAATGATAAGACATCTGAATCGGTCAGAAGTGAATACTGTTTGTTTTGAATTTGATAGGCTTTTAATGTGTCTGATTCGGTCAAACATCTTTTATTGTCTGAATGGTTAAGAATTGCCTCTTAATTAGACAATTGACCAAATTATCCGCATCTCTTTTATTCTCTTTGGCGTGAAAACTACCAAAAAGTGAACCTATTGCAAATCGATCAATATGAATTGTTTGAGATTTTTGTAATATTTGTATGTTTTATGTTATGTTATGTTAATATACTTAAAATTAGTAGTGTATTTTGTCTTAGATTTTTTGTAATGTTTGAGTATTTTGATGTAAATATATTTATAGTTATTATTATTAAAATTTTGAGAATTTTTTTATATTTGAAAATTTTTACACTAGTATTTTTTTTTTAATAATTAGATGAAGTTTTGATTAGAGTGCATTAATATTAATGTTAAAAGTTCTTTAAAATACTTCAGAAGGTTATAATGGTAATTATATATTATTTAAATATTTTAAATAAATATATTATTACACTATTTTTTTTTCATTCAGTTGTTAATTATTCAGACCTCTTAATTATTTATATTTCTTAATCATTTAAATTTTAACCATTTAATTTTATCAAACACTATCTTAGCCTTATAAATTTTTAAGTGGTCCTTCAAAATTAAATTTTTATAAATAATTTTAAATATTAAAATTATTTAATAAATTATTATTCTATAAATATGAAAGATTAATAAAAATTAATTTAATTAAAAATATATTTTTATGAAATATATAATTACTTATTTTTTTGAAAATGATTATTAGAAAAATCAACCATTACTTTTTTTCACCAATTAAATTCGACCACCAAATAAAATTTTCTTATTCCACTCAAAATATATAAATATTAAACAATAAAATAAGTCTGACATTGAATATTTTATATTTAAATTCTTTAAATATAGATTTATTTGGTGAAATCCAAATTCACTTTTTATTTTATATTTAAATAATGAAGACTTAATTTATTGAATATTTTTTTTTAAATAAAGAATTAAAAACTTATATCTTTCCATGAAAATGCACCAAGCTAGGCAGATAGAAATTAAACAACAAAAGTGAGTCTAACGTTAACTTGTACACTCAAGGAGTGATAAAGTCTAAATAAAATCAGTAAACGGAGGAATACTGTTTTTTTTTTTTTTTTTTTGGTGGGGGCGAGGTAGGGGAGAGCTTTTATTATTTTGTCATGGCTGAAGGCCCAGTGAATCCAAATAAGATTTCCCAGAAAAGTAAAAGCCCAACGATATGTTTCCGCTGCTGTTTTAGCATAAAAAATATTTCAATTTGAATTTACTATTTAAATTGAATATAAACATGCAACTAAATTAAGCTCAAATAATTTATGAAAACCTTTATTTATTTATTTTTTCAACCGAATATTATGTAATTTTATTACCATATTTTTTTAATTTATTAAAAATATTTAAAACTTATATAATTTTAAAATTATTAACCTCAAAAATTAGCATGTTATAATTAAAGAGCTAATTTTTATATTAATCACTTAATATATTTATATTTAATCAATATAAAACTTTTTCTCATATAATATTCTTAACAGACGCTCAAATAGTAACTGAGAGAAAATAATTTTTGATAAGTTAAGTTGACATTTATAAATTTCAGATATTAACTAGGTTAAAATAAAATTTTAAAGGCTGAGGAATACTCAAACCTGATAAAATAATTAAAAATTTGAGGATAATTCATACCAGACAAATAATAAATTTAAAACAAAAAAATTACTTATCTCAAGCCAAGAAAGAGAATTAAACTTACTGCGATTTATTAATATATGGAGATGATACAAAAATTGATTAACCTCTAATATTATATTAAGTTTTCAATATAAATTTCGGGATAACCAACCTTAAAAATTAATTTTTTATATTAATGCTTTTAATATTTTTAATATGGTATCATAGCAGAAAAATGATCTATACATATCAAAATAGAAAAATAATTTATACCTCATATTTTATCATAATTCATATTAAGATTTCAATTTCGCTTTAATTAAGCTATCATTTTCACATGATAATAAGCTTTTAAATTTATTTCTTTATTTGTATTGAGTTTTCATTTATATCAATCCATTTCTTATTATAAATTTATAAATGTTAATTGGGTTTAATAAAAAAATTATCTTGGTACAGTTATCACTTAAGATATAAAAAAATTAAACAACAAAAGTGAGTCAAAATATAAAAAAATTAAATAAATTTATATATAATTAAATTTTCTAATCTCAATAATTAGGTTTTGATATTAACACTCCAAATATTATATAAATTGTTTATATTTCAAACATACTTGTTAGAGGAAGAAATATTTTTTCGCATCAGCAAGTATATGTAAGAGGGTTGGCATCATATCCAAAGATTAATTTCCTTTCCCTTTTTGTTTTCTTTTGTGAACAACAAGTTGGTAAAATTAAAAATTAAATACTGAAAATATTATTTAAAAAAAATGCATAACTTAATATACTTCTTAATAAAAAAATAAAAAATAAAAACTTGTCATGTCAATAAATTTAACCATATTTTTGTATAAAATCAAAGAATTTTTAAAATACAAGAACTGACGTAAAATTGCAAAATTAATTAAAAGTTTGTGGAGGAAATATAAAATACATTAAAATTTAAACAATTCCTTTTCATAATTAGGCATTTTAATAAAAATGAGAGGTCGATAGAAAATAAAAAAAAAAATGGTAATTAGTGACTAATTATTGAGAGGTAAGTGTCTAATTAATAATAATATATACAAAAACATTTAAAATAAACAAAAAAAATCAAACTGTATCTTTAAAAGAGATGAAATAAAGTAAATAGTTCATATATATGATGTGCCAATTTTGCATAGTTAGCAATCAGCAATAGGGAGAGCATTCCCTAAAAAAAACACTTTATTATATATATAGCATTGTTAAAATAATATTATTAAATCTTCCAAGTTAGAAAGTGAAGATTCTATCAATTGATTTTGCTTTGAATAAACAAACCATGTGGTTACAGCCTTTCCGGTGGCAATTAATAACAGATAAGAGATATTCCCTGGGTCAAGATTCTTATTTACCAAATTATTTTACATCACTCATATGGGAATAAAAATCACTTCACTTTATTCCATATATATATATATATATATATGCCCTGGAGCCCATCATGTGCGTTTCATTTATCTAGATTTTTTAAAATATTTTGATAGTGAAAATATTTTTTTATAAATAACATAATATATATAAAAAAATATAAAATAAAAATAAAATAAAACAGAATTATCTTATATTATTCTTCCCTTACTTGGTCGGTCCTCTTCTTTTCTTGTTCTTATAAATGGATATTGCACGAAAAGATAAATTAATTAAAACAAGTTGGAGATGGAGCCCTCTGTACCTACGTCTCCTTTTTCTTTTTCAATTAAAGGTTCATTATTATTATAGGAAAAAAAAAAAGAAACAAAAGAAAAAGAAAAGATATACCTACTTCATTTTAAAATAGATGTCTTAATTTTTTTTAATATTCCAATTTATTTATTTTATTTTTTAATTTAAATTATATTTTATCTTAAATTAATAATAATACTCTTATTAAAAATGTGTTGAAAAATATAAAAATTAATTAATAAATATAAAATATGAGATAATTAAAAATGTGGAGGGAGATTAAAGTAATTAATAAATTAAAATAATAAATAAATTAGAAATGTTAAAATAAATTAAATTTTTTTATTCATAATTATGTATTTTAAAATTAAAATATTTATTTTACAATGGAGAAAATATAAATCTTTCAATAATTAATAGTTAAGATTCCAACCCAATCAATATCTTTTTAATTAAGTAACTTTTAAGTATCCATTATGAGCAAATTCTAATCTTCTTCGGAAAAAATTCTGGGGTGAACGGAATCTAATGCTTAGTTGCATATATATGTTACTGTAGTTATAATTTAATAATGTTTCTTTTAAGAGTGATCTTAGAATACTCATTAAGAAGATAATTATTCTTTATAAAATTAATTAAGTAGTTAATAGTTTTAAAACATTATCATAATAATTTCAATCTATAATTTTAAGAAAGTTGTATATTTAATTACAATAATTGTTATTATTACCAATAATAAATTAAAATTTTTCACTTTTTTTGTTATCAAATTTATTTATAGATTAATTTATTTAATTTTGTTTAAATTATTATATTATTTACCTAATCCTAAGGACAATTATCATAAAATAAAAATGGAAAAAAAAAAGATAAATATAACAAAACTGATTGAAATTTAAAAATAAATTTGTTCATGGGTCAATTTTGCTCTTGAAAAATGTCAAATTTTTCAAAAGTCGGAATTATTGTATTCACAAATTCAGGTATTCAGGCAGATCCATGAACAAATCTAGTTAAAATTGAAAATAGTGGAAGAAGTGAAATGAAGATAAATATAAGTAGATAATGAATAAAAAGCAATCTCACTATTATTTCACTAGGCCTATATAAAACCATAGTACACAATACTTTGGAAAACACACAAAGCAATTTCTCCTTGACACATACAACATACCAAAACACGAAACAGAAAACATGAACACATGGATTCATCATAACAAGAATATAGATAAAAAGTGCGGAAAGCCAGTGCCTATTTACGTGTCAGGGCCAAGTGGAGAGCAAATAAAAAATATTTTCAGGCGTTTTGACACCAACGGAGATGGCTATCTTAGCTTTCAAGAGCTTGTAAATGCTTACAACTCTTTAGGCTTGTCTTTCCCTTCATGTCGAGCCTGGCGTGCACTGTACATTGCTGATGAAAATGGAGATGGATACATCAGCGAGAAAGAGTTTCACCAATTAGTCAAAAAAACTTATAAACAATAACGAAGTTAATTACGTTATGATATATATAGATATAGATATCGACTGTCTTAGCTATGGTTTTCATATATAGATTATGTACTTTTATTGTACATATTAATGGAAAGAGCCAAGGAAGTGCTGATATCCTTGCACTTTAATTTTCTCTTCTTTTTTCTTTTTGTTTACAAATGGGATTTTTTTTTTTTTTTTTGCTTGAGAAAGTAATTAGTTAAATAACACAATAATGGGATTGAGTTAACCAGCAAATTAAAATTATGCATGGAGAAGCCAAGATAAAATTCCTAGAGGTAGTTCTAGCTACCTTCTATGTACATTTATATGTTGATAAATTCTCAATTTTTTTTATCAACAAATTCTAAACATAACTCTTGTAGAATTAAGCTAAAAATGTAACTTAAAGTGTAACTTAATTAATTTATCACAATGAGGGCTCAATTTAATTTGCCAAAAAAAGAATAGTATTATTCCTGTCACCTAAAATCTTTTTAAATTTCAATTAATTTCTTTAACAAGAGGAAGAATCATATTCTTCTACCTTGAGCAAACAAGACAACATTAACATATTTTTAATATTTTCCCCATATCTTGGCTGTTCTTGAGGGAAAGATTTGATAAGACTATTTTCATTTTTCACTTTGAATTATATATAGCTACTTTCAAGTAATTATTTATGTCTTTCTTAATTAGGGCAGTATGATTAATTCCTTTTGCTCATTTCGTTGTGTACTATAAATTAATAAACAAAAAAATCTTTTTGCTCTTTTTGTTGAAGTAGCTAGGTGTGCTAGAATTCATTTTCTGTTAAAATTAATTATTATTAATGAACTTTAATTTAATAAAAGCATATAAAAGCTAATAGACACTTTTCAAGCGTCTAATCCATCGATTTCAAGAATAAATTATAGTTAATAATTTAATTATTCTCACGCACAATCATACTAACACTTTTATTATGTAAAGATGGGTACTTAATTAATTAAGTTCACTGTACATGCGATCCTCAGTGACCGTCTAGCTACCATGATATTTACTACAATATGTTTATTATTCTTTTGCTCCATAAATTTTTGCATAACGAATTACATATTGATACAGAATCAATTTATTAGATACAAGCACATAAACTCGTATTGCACTACGATTTGTGATATTTTATATTATTTTAGATAAAAAAAATTATGTATTAATATAATTAGTATTTAAGAGATGACATTATACGCATAAATGCACATAACATTATATTAGATGTGTTTTGAGTTGAATTTGCAGGTCAAAAAATAATGAAAAGAATAATTTTTCATTCTATTACTTTAACTAAAAAGAAAAAATAGAAAAAATAATTGAAATTAGTAACATGGATACAAAAGAAGAAGTAGAAATTTCTATAATTATTATTTTTTTGATATAATAAATTGTTATTATTATTATTATTGAGAGAGAAAGAAAAAAAATGCATTAATTTATCTTAAAGGGACAGAAGCAAAGAGAGATATAAAAAGTGGTAGAATATAGTAGAAGAACATATAAATTTATTGAAATTCTTGATGAAATAAAAATATCTTTGAGCGAAAAAAATCTATTAAAAAGTCATAATAAAAAACCTAAACCCAATTATAATAACAAGCACGTTTTAAACTTTTATATATATATATATATAATAATAAAAGAAAGTTAGAGAAATCACTGTTACAGTAACAGTGCAAATATATTTGAGGGGGTGCATTAATTAAATCCAATTGTAATAGCAGACACTTTTTAAATTTTTTAGATAACCAAATTATATTGGCTAATTTAAAAATTAAAAAGAAAAAAAAATTGAATCATTTATCCTATTTAATATTTCATTTCCTATTTTATATGAATCTTTTTATATCATTCTATTATTAATTAAAAAATATTAACTATCAAAATATTTAAAAAAAAATAATATAACGCACAAAAAAAAGCACGGAATAGAAAATGAGATATCAAATGAAACAAATAGTCTAAATCAAAAAAAAAATTGAAATCATAAACTATTTGTCTTCCTAATCCCAATCCAGATCATTTGTCCTTTTTAATATATTATCTTCTATTTCATATATTTTTTTTGTAGGTAATGTTAAAATATTTTAGCAGCTAATATATTTTATTAATAATTTGATGGTAAAAAAAAATTTATGAAACAGAAAATAAGATATTAAATAAAACGAGAATCCAAATTCACCTAATCCTAATCACACCAAAAGCCAAGCCCTGACTAAGATAAGCCATTATTAACAATTAACTCTTTTTATTTTTTTTCTCCTTTTAGAATGACATTTAATATTTATTAAGATATGAGTTCGGCTCCAAAACCAAACAACCCCTTCCATCCCTACTTTTATGATAAGTTGGAATCTGTATAGAGTGTTAGATAAGGGTCAGTCCGGATCTAAGACCAGGGGAAAATTAAAGCAGTTAGGCTTTATAAAAACCTTGGCTATGATGTACTACAATTACTAAAAATTAACCCTACGAACCAAAAAGAAAAGAAAAAAAAGCCATCTTTCTTCACAAACAAAAAACACATGGATTTCTTAGCCCATAGAGGAATAGATAAAAACTGCGCTAGGACTTTGGTTAAGAAGGACAAAAAAATTATTGATGGGGTTCCTTACACAAAAGACAAATTGATGGACTTGTTTAGGAGCTGTGACATCGACGGTGATGGCCGGCTTAGCAATCAAGAGCTCGAGAACATCTTCAATAAGTTGGGTTCTCGTTTTTCTAGCTGGCGAGTTTTTCGAGCTCTCCATCATGCAGATGCTAATGGAGATGGGTATATAAGCGAAAAAGAATTTGCTGATCTTATTAAGTATGTTTTGAAATGTGATTATAGGATTAAGTAGGCCTATTAGTTTTTTTGTACATAAATATATGTATGCATGGTTTGCAAGCAGGGGGTTTGTTTTCCTTGACGTAGCTTTAGCCTTTTGTAATGAAAATTAGAGGGAAATAATTCCTGTAGAAATTTTCTCTTTTACTGTTTCTGATAGTGTCATTTCTTCGCCATCTTCATCTTCTTAGTTTAATCACGTATGCAGCTGCAGTCAGGGACGAAATTAGACTCTAAAATTTGGGGACAAAAAATAATCGTGGCAAAAAAAATTCAAGTTTGTAAGCTTAATATAAAAAATTTTAAATTTTTTAATATTATTATTATATTATAAAATATTTTTTTATATATAAATATAATAACAAATAAAATCTTAAAATTGAGGACAATTTATAGAAAAAATTATTATATATATATGTAAAAAATAAGATTTTAAAAATTTGAAAGGGTTAAATACAGTATATTTTAAAATGAAAATTTAAAAATTTTAAAGAGTCATAAAAATAGATAGATATTAAAATTAATTTTGACATGCTTGAGAGATTAATATAATATTTTTAAATTTTAATGAGCTAATATAATATATATTAAAATATATACTTAAAAAATTAATTTAGAAAAGTTTGGCGAGCCATGCACCCTCAAGCACCAATGTAATACCGCCCCTGCTGTAGTGTATTATATTTGGAGGTATGCAGCTATTTAATTAGTCATCTAACTTAATTATTGAATATATAGTTTCAATTATTAAACGTAATTAAAATAAGCGTCAAAATTCAATTTTTTTTTTTTTTTTTGTTGCTTGCAATTATTTTTTCTTAAATACATAAATTTAAATTACTTCCAGACTATTGTTAAAGCACACAAAAGATCGAACTCGAATCTAGCTGCTAACTCACTAGACCAAGCATGAGTATATAGAATAACTTTTAGAAAAACCTACTAAAACCCAACAAAAGAGATATATTATAAATACTTTAATCTCTCAAAATTTTATATTTTATATTTAAATTTATTTAAAGATTGAAAATATTAATTTTCAAATAATAAAAACTAATATTGTGTTAATTAGAACAATTCTTAATGGTGCTATAATAATTTTTTATTATTTTTATTTGAATTTTATTATTTATTTTTAATACTTTTTATCATTTAAACTTAAATTATATTATTTACTTTTTTAATGTTATTATTCATAGATTATACTAAATATAATAATTCATAATTTAGATATATTTTTTTTATAAAAAAATGAGTCTTTTATTCATAAAGAAAAAAAATATATCTCAAAAAAAATAGTTAAAAAATTACAATCAAAATGAATATAAAATTAGTTTTACCCATAAATTTCATTTATCAAGTTACTAGAGTAATAATTTTCAATTCAACAGCTATAATTAATATATCGGTGGATACACGCTTTACTCAAAATTAATATCAAGTCATTTGATGAGTCTGATCGTTGAAAATCAGACAAAAATTCTTTTTTATATTGGAGAAACAAATAAATCTTCATAAAAAAAATATAATTTCAATTTTCAAAAATAAAAAATATACAAATAAAATAAAAATAAAAAAAATTAAATTTAATATTAAAATCTTATTTAAAATAAACATAAATATGATAAAAAAAAAAAAAAAAAAAAGACTAAAAGAATAGAGAGAGGAAGACAGGTGCTTGAGTACAAGACTATATTATTTTTCTATTTAGATATACTTTTATGAGAATAGATAAAGGAAAATAAATTTAAAAGAATTTTATTTATTGTCATTTGTTACAACTACAAGTGGTATAATAATTAATATTTTGACAAGTTAAGCTCGCGAGAAGCTAATGGTTTAATGTTATTTAATTTAATTAATGCATATAATTAATATTTCGACAGGTTAACCCTGCGATAAGCTAACGGTTTAATGTTAATTTAATGTAATTAATGCATATAAATTATAATTAATATTTTGACAAGTTAAGCTAGCGAAAAGCTAACGGTTTAGTTAATTTATTTTTATAAAAAGATAATATTTATATAAGTTACCGTTAATTTATATACAAAGATTTCATATATGTCTTTTTAATCGGTATTTGGTAAATAATATTTATTAATATAATTATCTAATTAGTATTTTATACAAAATATTAATTATCTAATCTATTTATACTAATTAGATAATATTATAATCTCTAAGTATTTATCTAATTGTTTTAATTTGATAAGTATGAGTTTTAATTATTTTATTTATCTAAGAGTTGTCATAATTATCTATCAAATTAGATAATATGCTATTTAATAATGAAATACAAATACATTTTTCTCTTAAACAAAAAGCAAAGCAAACATTTACCATTCTGTTTTGATATCCATTTTCTACTCGACCAAACAGAGCAAAGGTTGGACAAGAGCATCACCAAAGACCAAAAAAAAAACACAAATTTATTACTTTTACTTTTTTTTTTCCTACTGAAATAATAAGGGTAAAAATATAAATAAGTGCCTCAAATATATTATCTGGCTCACTTAGATCCTTTTTCTTTTTATAGATCCAAAAAAACTTTAAATTTTTTAATTTTGCCCAAATAAACTTTTAAACTTTTTAATTTGGCTCAAAAACCGAATTTGGATGGAGAGTTTAAATTTTCATCCAAATTAGAAATATTTAAGCTAAATTAAAATATTTGAGAACTTATTTATATTTTTTGTTTTTATTTTCAATTTAATCTTATTTACTTTATTATTATTATTTTCTAAATTATCATTTTATAACATATGTTGTTGTCTTTTATTTAAGAAACAAATAAATTATATTTTATATTTTAATTTAATAAATAAATACATTTAAAGCACATATCTTATATTTTATATAAAACTTCAAAAAAATTTAAAATATTATATTTTATACTTTAATAAATGAAATATTTTATAATTTTTTATTATCATATATCATTTAATTTAAAATTTTAATTTAATATATATAACAAATAAAATTCAAATATTAATCTAGTTAATAAATGAATTTGCTAATTTTTTTTATTGTTTTATGTTTAATTATTAAAATTATACTATAATTTTTTTTTTTATTATTTAAAAATTTAACTAAAACAAAATTGTGAATTTATTATGATGCAATAAATTATTTATGATATTATCTATTACTAAAAAGATAAATAAAATATAAAATAAAATTTGTTTATTTATCAAATTAAAATAGACAAAAAAAAATATAGTTATAAGATGAAAAATTTATATAAAAAGAAATAATAAAATATATAAAGTTAAATTGAAAATAAAGGTAAATGTATAAATAAATTTTGAAATTTTTAATTTGACTCAAATAGATTCAATTTAAATAAAAATTTAACATCTTCATTCAAATTAAATTTATTTGAATCAAATTAGAATGTTTAGGAGCTTATTTGAATGAAATTAAAAAATTAAAAAAATTATTTAAATCATAAAGAAGAAAAAAAATTTAAGTAAACTAAATAATATAATTCAGGGGCTTATTTATATATTTGTCCTAATATCACTATTTGTTTGTATTTTTTGCAGTGAACTGGTTTATCGAAGAGTGTTAATAAAATATTTCTAAATAATTGCTAGATCAAAGATAAAATATTTAACATATTTTTAATTATTTTTATTGTATTAAAAGTATTCCTTTATTCAATAATTAAATATATTTCTCTAATTTTCATTCCTATTTAATTTTAAAATAATAAAAATAATTTATATTTAATTTCTTATCGTATTTATATTATAATTTTATATTTCAAATGAATTATAAAAAAATAATACCCATATCCAATTGGGCAAGGCTTTTTTTTAGGGGAAACAGATATCATGACCAAGATTAATTAATTGGCATATTTGATCCTTAACTAATAATTGCAATATTTTAATTTAGTGCTGATAAAGTGTCTTTCTTGGAACAGCCCTTAATATTCTAGTTCTTATAGCTTTTCAGATAAAATTGGAAGATACTTGTCCATCTTCTCAATTTTTTTATTGAATAAACTTGACTTACACTCTTTCTCATGCTTTTTTTGAGCATCATAATATTCATTAATTTTGAATAATAACTTGGATTAGAATCCATATATTACTTTATTCGTTTCAAATAAACTTTCTAATTATAAAATATATAATTATTAAAAAAAAATTTATTTATTTTAATTTTTTAATTAATGTAATACTTATATATTTGAAATATTTTTAAAAATTATATTTTATATTATAAATAATAATTATTTTGTGAATATTTAATTAAAGTTATAAATATAAAAAAAAATTTGGATTTATTATAATTAAAGAAATAAATATTTGAAAGTAAAAAGGAAAATATATTTTTCAAAAATTAATTTTAATTTAAGTAATTTATATTAAATTAAAAAAATATTATTTTTCTAGTTTTAATATGTTAAAATAAAGTAAATTTTATAAGAAATTTATTGACTATTTATTTATAATTTTTGGACTTAAAATGAATTTTTAATAAATTTAAATAAAAAATATTAGGACCAATCAGAGACTGCCACATGACAGCCTTGGATTGGCTGTCGGCAGATTTTAATTTGCTGGAACGTGAGAAAGAGTAGAAGAAGGGGGAGAGGAGGAAGAAAGGGCCGATTTCGGTCAAACCGAAAGGAGGTGATCGACACCTCGCATACTACCGTGTAGCCTGCCATGAGGAGAGTTTATAGGCACCAGTCTTGCTCAATTCCGACCACCAGGTAATGAGTTATTTCTGTTCAAAATAGCTTCTATGACTATATTTGTCAAAAAATTTCAATTAGCCATAACTCTCTCATTTGAATTCCAAATTGAGTGATTCTTATTCCTATGATTTTTTCTTGATCCCAGCTTTCTTTTGGTATCCATCTTACTACCTGAAGTTCGCTGAAAAAAGAAATCGAAAAATGAAATCACCGGAGCTTCAATGGCGGATTTCGGCCAATCCCGATGACTCTAATTTTTTTGAATTCCTCTCTTCATGAGCTTTCCAATGACACCAATTTTGCCCTAATCGGAGACTAAAAACGGGACTGAAAAATATGAGACACGCGTAGATTTTCATCAATTTTGAGTAAGTATGTTTAAATTTATTCTAAAATTATTTATAAATTATTTGGAGATATTTGGAGATAAATTTATGAAAATAGTTGAATATTTATATTGGTATTGGATAATTTAGGCAGTTAAAATTTGATAACTGTATTTTTATTAGATGCAAAAATTAAAATAAATTTGCTACATTATTTTGGAGTTATTATAGAAATTATTTGGATGAGAATTATGAAAAAATATTGAGTTTATCATTGATTTTAAAATTTTCGGACAATAAATTATCAGGAATTGTGTTTTTATTGAATGTAAGAATTAAGATAAATTTATTATATTGATATGAAAATTATTATGGAAATTAGGTGGACAATATTTATGATATTTAGATACTAAAAGGTTAATTTATTTAAGGAGTAATTTAATGAAGTTGATAATTAAATTAAGTCTATAAAAGAGATTAAATTAAGATAATTATTGAAATTTGATAAATAAATTACTCACTATTATTATTATTGGTACATCGGTATTGATGGATTAGACCTATTAGATATTAGATTTGAGTTGGAATGTTTATTTATTTGCTATAAGTAATTAATTATTTATTTGGATCAAATGATTAAGTCATATAAAATTAATTATAAATATTTTATTGCTGAGTTGGAGACCCGGGAGGGGTCAATTGATTGATAATATTGAATTTGGGACGATGAGCTGATTATTATAAGTGTTTTTATTTTTGGAGGTTATGTCCTATTTTAGGAGAGATTCTGCCAAAATTTCGGCAAATTCTCAAAATTCGTTCTTTATATTTCTGAGTCAATATTTGAATATTATTCTAATAAATCTCGTATGTGGTACATGTATCTCAGATATATTTTTTACTGTCATCAAGAGGCGCTTCGAAGAGAGCTAACTGATTAATGGTCACTAAGTTGTGAGTTGATATATTTAATTTAAATCTGCATGCAAGCATTGATGAATGCATTGATGGATGAAATATATGTATATAACTATCATTATTGCATTAGATTTAGGAGTATGATATATGTTTATGTCATATTATATGATGTTTATGATGATGATGAATGACATTGTATGTATATGTTGACGATGAAAAATAGGGTGATGTGAAATCTATCACTAACACATAAAACATCAATGATGTAACGTGATATAATATGATTTATGATGATATTATTACAGGAATTGTCTAGTTCGAGTTGATCTCACCGTGGCCCCTGGACATGAATAAGACAGTATAGAGATGTCTAATTTGAGTTGATCTCACCGTGGCCCCATGGTTGGAATTTAAGAGAGTTAAGGAAGGGGTCGACTCCCCATTTTCGATAAACGAAAACATAGATGAGGTTGAATTCCACGGTTTTTTTTCATCATGGTTGTTATGTATGTTTATTTATGATTATATGTAATGTGACATTTCATATAGATTTAATAAATGACATGCATGTTAAATTATTTTATATCAGCTCATTGAGTCGAACGCTCACCCCTATTCAAATATTTTTTCAGGTTTCGGATTGAGCTTACAGAGATTAGGTTTTTAAGTTGAGTATTCTTACTTTTCATTTCTCAGACAGTGAAATTATTTTGCTTTATTATATAATTATTTTATGATTATTATGTTAAAATCTATAGAGCTCTGCATTATTATTTTCAATATCAGATTTATAGTTATATTTCTATTGGTTGTTCAGTTAAGCAGAAACTTAAATTGATATTAAATGCATGATGTGAGCCCTGAGTCCTGAATGGTTAAATAATGATGTTAAGTTTTGAGTTTCTGTTGTCAGTTAGGCTTACTATGAGTTTCAGAAACTTTATACTTTTCCGTTTCCTAGTGTCGGTCACGTGCCCAATGGGGTCGGATCGTGACAATTCATTTATTATTTTAATCTTCTTTGATCTTTCTAATTATTTTACATTTTATATCTTAAATATTATTTTTATTTTCAACACATTTTTAATGAAGTTATTATTATAATGTTAACATAAAATGTAATTTAGATTATGAAATGAGATAATTAAATTGGAACATATCAATAAGAAAATTATAATATTTATTATATGATGGAGAGAATATAATTTTAAAAATGGAGGAGATATTGAAACTCCCATTTTAATATTTAGCATTATTATTATTATTATTTATTATTTAACTTGACAAAAATGCTCTTATTTTATTAAGTTAAATAATAATTATTATAAGAAAGGTAATAATTTTTTATAGAAATGAAGATCTAATTTTTATTTTTTATATATTTTTTTTTATTATTATTTTTAATACTTAAAAATATTGTTATCCATATTTTTTTTTAAGAAAAATATATCTAACACCAACTACTAACTACTAATGCTATATATATATATATATATATATATATATATATA
>CANXYC010999207.1:0-11737 GCA_948193065.1 Aleurites moluccanus | reverse complement strand
ATATTTGTTGCCTATTGTGTTGTTGACATTGTGGCTTTGTTGTTGATTGAATGGGCTTTGATAACCTTGCACCAAAACCTAGCCAATTTGCCCATTCAATGTTGCCCACCAAGTGTTTGATGAATTGCCTAGTTATTTTGCTATTGGCCTATTGCATTCTTCTTCCATAGGCCTACTATTTGAATGTCATCGTCGCCAGCGACATTGACATGCCAATTGGCCTACCGATTTCCTTTGTATAACCAACCTTTGTTCCATACCTTTGTTGTTTACCAAATCGATTATCATTGAATGTATATCATATATTGCAATGCCATTGATTGAATTGATACTTAATTTGAATGATATTGAGCTTATTGCCATTGATGATACCATTGTTGCATAATGGTGTCTATTGATATGTTTCACTCTTATATTGATCCTAATACGGCTTGACAAAGCTGCCGCTCTGATAGGGTAGTGGGTACATACTGTCGGCAATGTGCACATTAATCTACTGATGCCCTAGCTGGGAAGGGTTATGGTCCTAGCCATAAGACATGATCAATCTTATGCTTACTGATACTGATATTACTGGAGACTATATGTTTATATATAGTCCATATCTATCTTTCCATATTATACTGAACCTATGATATGCTTATTGACTATTATGTCACCATCTGTTATTGATTATGTAAACTGTTCATATTGACCTATTGATATCATTGTTCTATCTGTTACCCAACTAAATTTATTGGTGATATATATAGATTCACTGAGTATCTTATATACTCACTCATTTCTCTGTTTACCCATTTCAGGTGCTGAGTAGGTAGCAGAATCCCAAGTTCAGACTCTTTGTGGATTTCTGTCGTCTTTTGTCATCTATGTAATTATTCTGAATTTTGTAATTTTGATGTTCATGTTTTAGCTGCTCCATGGTGTATGTATGGGTTAGTTAGGATATGAACATATATCTATATATATATATGATGATGTTTATTGGTATATAATGATAATATGATATATGATTATTCTGTAGATTTTTGCTGTCTTTTGTCATCTATGTAATTATTCTGAATTTTGTAATTTTGATGTTTATGTTCTAGCTGCTCCATGGGGTATGTATGGGTTAGTTAGGATATGAACATGTATCTGTATATATATATGATGATGTTTATTGGTATATAATGATAATATGATATGTGATGATGATTATTACAACCAACTGCATTAGATTACAATAAGAATTTCAGAATGACAAAATGAATGGTAATTAAGTAAAATGAATAATAAATTGATTGTTATAGATTATGCATGTGATACTAGGTTCTACGGGTGTCGATAGCCATTGGCATCTCCTGCATCCTAGGACCGTCGCAATCCAGAAACGGGTCATGACAATGTCCCACTATTTTTTTTCGAAATCCTTCTTCTGAGTCTCATTTCGTGATTTTTATATTGGAGAGAAACACATTTCAATTTAACCCTCGATCAAACATACTGATTTCGCATGTGTTTATGAAGAGCGGATACTCCATCGAGGTAAGTGTGCTGTTGCATTTTTATTTTACTTAGCAAATGGGTTGGGGATGGTGAATGTTGTCCCATTGTGACTTGGAAATGTTCCATTTGTTTGTTTTTGATTTGGGAATGTTCCATTTTTACATTTGTATCAATTAATGGGTGGGTATTTGTGGTGCTCTTTATTGTGGGTTAAAATATAATTTTTTCTTGATTAGTGGTGTACTTTATTATGTATTTTGTTATTGTTTATTATTTGTTGAAGTAGAAGATAAAATTTTTGCATATTAGGATTAGGGTTTTATGATTTTATGATAACTTTTAGGGGTTTTGCTTTTTCAGTTATTAGGGATTGTAAATTAATGGTTTATGGTTATTTTTTATTGTATATGGTTTGAAAAACATTATGATATTGTTATTGGCTTGCTGTTGAGTTATGTTGAAGATGAGTCTAACAAATTATATTTCATTTTGCAGATGGCTTATATTTATGCAAAATCTTACACATTGGTATTAAACTATAATGATGGTGAGAAGGTTTCTATAGAAAATGTGAAAGCTGATATGTACAGTAGAATTGTTCTGGTTAGAGATTGCTACAAGGCTATTGAGAGGTTAAAAGCCAGAAACTTGCAGTATACATGTGGGAATTGGTTGATACTAAAAGATAATTTGGATGTAGATGAGATGTTTAAAATGTATAGAGATAGTCCTACCATCCCTATATATATAGATGAACTTGTAGAATCTATTGCCACTGGTAGACCCAAGGTTGAATTCCATAATCCAAGAGATGATCCACCTGTTATAATGGATTTAGAATAAGATGATATGGGTGAAGAGCAGTAACCAGAACCAGCAGTAGGAGATCAACACCAACAACAACCTGAACATGCACCTGAAACTCCACATGCACCTGCATCTAAAGATTATGATGGACCTACCACACCAAATGAGTCTCAACCAAGCCCATTTAGCCCATAACCAAAACTTGATTATATGCAAACAAAACCGACCGCACTAAATGAGCCTTAATCAAACCCATTTAGCCTACATGATGAACCTGATTATATGCAAACAGAACCTACCACACCAAATAAGATTGAACCTACCCCATTTAGCTCACAACCCTAACCTGAACCTAGCTTACAAACTGAACATACCCTTCAACCTAAAATTGACCCCACCCCTTAAACTGCAACTGAGACCAACTCTTAACCTCAAAATAACCCCACCTCTCAACCTCAAAGTGCTATTGAGACCAACCCTCAACCTGAAAGTTACCCCACCATGGAAAATGAACTTGTTAGCAAGAAGAGGGACAGAAGCACAGACAAAGATAGTGATAGTGGAAGTGGCAGAACCGGTGTGAGGGCTGAAATGGGTACAAACATGGGGAGAGTTTGAGTAAAAATGAGAAAGGTAAGGGGAGATATTGATATTGACATTGGGGCTAGTGATGATGAGTATGTATTTTCTAACAGTGATGATGATGAGTGGTTAAAGGAATGGGTGAGGTGAGCAGTGAGGAAGATAGTAGTGAGGATGGGGATAGTAGTGATGAGGTGAGTAGTAAGGAAGAGGTGGATGATCCTCATGGTATTTTGAATGAGGATGATGGGCTAAATGATGCAACATCTGATATTGAACCTCTTTTAAATGACTAACCTAATTTTGAATATGAAATTAATGAAGACAATAATAAGAAGAGGAAAAAGCGTAAAGTAAAAAAGTACAAAAGCTAATATAGTAATGAGAATAATTGGGATGGACATTCAAAAATTATATTTGAAGTGGAACAAATATTTGGTGATGTAGAAATATTCAGGAGAGCCCTGAGTGATTATACAATCAAAAGGGGATATAGGCTAATTAGATTAAAAAATTCAAGGGAAAGGGTCACTACTAAATGTACTGGGGAAAACTATAAATGGAGAATACATGCATCAGGATTGGATAACAATCATACTTTTATGATTAAAACATTGATGAATGAACACACTTGTGTTTCACCCACTTTTACAAGAAATCCAGATACAACAACTAGAAGGGTGACAACCAAGTTAATGGAGTTATTAAGTGGTGATCCAAATATAAGCTACAAACTAATAAGACATCAACTTACTAGTAAGTGGGGGATTAATGTGCCTATGTGGTAGTTGTATAGGGCTAGGGCTAAAGCAAGAATGTAGTAAGAAGGGACACACCAGGATAACTTTAGGAAATTTAGAAAGTACATGGAGTTTGTTTTACAAACTAATCCTGGTAGTATAGTGAAGTTTGAACCAGTTGAGAAACAAACTTTTGATGACCCTACTGAATTTAAAAGGATTTTTGTTTCGTATAAGGGTGTAATTAATGGGTTTAAGAAGGGTTATAAACCTTTCATTGGCATAGCCGGATGCCACTTGAAGGGACCTTTTGGTGGAGTTTTATTAGGTGTTATTACTTTAGATGGTAATAGAGGGGTGCTACCTTTGGCTATAGTTGTCATTGAATCTGAGTGTACGAATACATGAAAATTCTTCTTGAAGCTGCTGAAGGATTGTCTTGGAGCATATGACACACCCACTACCTTTATTACAGAAAGGCAAAAGGTACGAACTATACTGTTTATTTTTTTTTTGTTATATCAATTATACATTTACCTTCAAATACTAATATGATAATTTTGACTTTTAATAAGGTGTGATAGAAGCTATTGATATCATATTTGATAAGGCAACTCATATGAATATTGTGCTCAGCAAATCTAAAGCAACATGTAAAAAAAAAATTTGGGGGTTTAAGTTTGAGAAAAGAATTTTGGATCGCTACAAAAGCATCAAATAAACCTATATTTTGGGAGATTATGAGGGAGAAAAAAAATTGATGAATATAGACCCTTTCAGTAACTTATAGAAATCCCTAGGAAACATTGGTGTCGACATGTTTATGACTTAGTCAGCAAAAGTGAACATCAAACTAACAATATGACAGATTCATTCAACAACCAGATTAATAAGGTAAGGAGATTTCCCATAATTAATTTATTAGAAGTCTACAGATAAAAATGTATGGTTAGGCTTCAAAAAAGATATGCCAAAGGGTATTCATGAGAGGGGAAAATAATATGTATGACATTGAAAAGTTTAAATTTAATCATAAGGGAGAATAGGAAATGCATATTACTTCCTAGAAGAAATGACCAGTTTGAAGTAAAAGATGGGAAGATAAAATTTACAGTCAGACTTAATGAAAGGGTATGCACCTGTAAATAGTGGGAGATAAGTGGTATGCTTTGCAAACATACTGCAAGGTGTATAGGACATAAAGGGTTGAACATTAAAAATTACTACCATAATTATTTCAGTATTGATAACTATGTTAAAACACACAGTGAGATTATTCACCTAATGACAGAACATGATTATAAGCTTGATGATGATAGCCAAGTCATTTTACCTCCTGATAAAAAAAAGAAACCTGAAAGACATAAGAAAAATAGAGTAAGAGAAGAGGGTGAGACAAATATAGTTAGTAAAAGGAGTGAAACAGTCAGGTATAAAAGGTATGGTAATTTGGGTCATAACAAGAGAACTTGTAGAGCTTTAACATCTGGGTCATGGGTAAATTTCTAACACTTGCATAGAATACAATTATCTCTATATGAAATAAAATTGTAACCCTATTTTATATTATGCATAGAAAACTTCATCTGGAAGAACACAAACTGCAAAAGGAGGAAGAAGAGGAAGCAGGACTGCAAATTGAAGTAAAGGGACTCCAACTCTAACAAGTGCCACATAGGTAAATAAGATTTTTTTAATATGTTTAGGTATTTTATTTTGTTAGTTTTATTGCTATGATTTAATATGAAAGTTTTTTATTTGTTTAGGGAGGTTCAAGCATACCGACAACTCAACAAAGTAGTGTAATACAAGCCACTACAAGTCAAATCCGACAAGATTAGAAGACAATATCCATATAGGAAATAACCAACATTTTGGAAACAACATAGGATAATTTTACTTTTGCTTGGTAAATATTTTGGGTGCTATAATGTATAGATCATTGTCATATTTTGTGGTGTATTTTTTATAACTACAATGGTATTTTAGGTACAGTTGTTTCATTTTGAATGTTTTTGTGGTAAATTTTGTGACCACATTAACAAATTATGGTGATAGTGATATAATTCCTTTTTGCATCTACTTGTGGTAAATATTAACCACATTAATGCATCATATTTTAAAGTTGATCATTCATTAGCGAAATATTTTAAAACTATGATACTATTAATGCTATTGAAATTTGCTTTTACATGCTCAATAGGTGGAAAGTTTACTTTTTGTGGTCAAAACTATTGAATTTTTTTTAAACCATTATACTAAATAGCCTACATTTTGATTATATTATACTATTAGGTCCTCATAGTTTAAAATTATTATACTACTAAGTTCCTACGTTTTTATTGTTTTATACTAAAGAGTCCTTCTGTTTTAAACACTAAGTGCTACTTTGTCATTTACTCAAGTCAAATTGATTATGTACAAAAAATAACAAATGCAACCAAAATGTCAAATTCAAGTCTGCATTAAGTGCCAAGCAAGGAATCAATTACACTATGGTTCACAACACATAGATATCCAATTTAAACAAACCTTTTATAATCCTATAATAATTATCACAACCCAACCCAACCTAATACAATATGAACCATAAGTTCAATTATTGTGTCTTCATCCCCAACATAAAAACAACAACAGTGAATATCAGCAGTATGAAAATCTTTATATAGGTAAGCATATTCTCAAAAGCATGCAGTTTGTTCAACATCTTCTGATTTTCTTCTTTCAGCATTTTCATTTCATCCATAATCATTGACATTATGACTATCTACATAATGACTGGTATTATGATTCACATTAGATGTCCTCAAAGGATTAAGGCTTTCTTTAGATTGATTGCTTATATGATTTAGATTAGGAACCCTCTTATACCATCCTAGGAAAGTTCCACATACACCATCCTCACATACGTAGTACAACTTGTTCTTGTTCATATAAGATTATGATATTTTCACTGCACACCGATTACCACAAGTACATATCTTGTTGTAGAACCTAGATTCATCCCCATTTTTGGTCGTAGTGGCACTGCTTGAAGATATTTTCTTAAAAAAAATGAAAATCATCAGTTTGAAATACAAAACTACCTGAGCTCACAGACACTCAAATTACCTAAGCTTACTAACACCCATCAACCTAAAATGAAGCAACACGTAACCACATTACCTTCAAATCAACTTCTTTTGGGTGAATGATAAACTCTTCTTTCTTTTACTCTTATTCTTCGGCTGGATTAGTGAATGAAATATTTTAGGATTACTTTTCAATTTAATGAGTGTAAGTTTTTTCCCTCTTTAAAATTACTTCCTTAACTGTTCTAAAGGGTATTTTTAGTATTTTAAAAAATTATTTTGTCAAAAGTTGACTTTTTATCCATTAATTGACGGAAAAAGATAAAATTATTAACAGAAGGACCTAATAGTATAATGGAGATAAAATGCAGAGTCTTTTTAATATAATTTTGAAAATACATGAATTTTTTATTGTAATTTGCCAAAATACAAGAACTTTATACTAATTAACCCTAAATATATAAACTCAAATTATCCATCAAAACAAGGGTTGAGGGTGGGCTGTTGTGCATTTTTGCATAGTAGTCTCTCATGTGCCACATTTTAATGACTTAAAAAAATTTATAAAAATTATAATTTAATAGTGTTTGATATAGTGAATTCAATGATATATTTTTTGTACTAAAAAAAATCAAATGGATAGTAAAAAATATATTATAAATACGTTAAATATAGATCGTTGTATATATATACGTTAAATATAGATCGTTATATTTGATATACAAAATTTATAATATATTTTTTTTACTATCCATTTGATTTTTTTTAGTACAAAAAATATATCATTGAATTCACTACATTAAATACTATTAAATTATAATTTTTAAAAATTTTTATAAAAAATTTTAAATTATTAAAATGTGACACATGAGAGACTACTATGCAAAAATGCACAATAACCCATCCTCGACCCTTAAAATAACTTAGTAATTTTTTTTTTATCTATTTAAAATTGAAGACAGTGATAAGTCAAAAGTAGCTAAGTCATCCCAATAAAAAAATTTTTACTAATTTATAAAAAAGAATTCATAAGACCCACCCAATTCAACCAAATTCAATTTTCATATATAAAAATTTTCTCTACGTATCTAATTTATTTTTTATTCTCGTCTCCTTATTTATTTATTGTCTTGTAAAAAAATTTTTTTTATATATATTTTTATCTCATTCACACATAATATAAACAATGTAATGATCTAAATTTTTATTTATTATAAAATATTGTTTTATTAAGAGTTTAATTTTAATTATTTTAAAAACCATAATATTTAATTAATTAATTAGTTAATTAATTAATTTACTACTTTAATTATTTTATATAACATTTATTTTGTTTAAAATGATAGACATATTAAATGAAATATTGTGAGAAAATATTTCTATAAAAGTTTATGTATTATTTTAATAAATGATAAAAAAATTGGTGAGTAAAAATGGTTTTGTTATTAAATAATAATAATAAATAAATACAGAGGTTTGGGTTTAAATTTGTGTATGTTTGAGAAAATTCAAATCTAGGACCCCAAGTTAGCCCAACCAAACACTTTACCACCAAGCCACCTTCCCTATTTTTTTGTTATACTTTTCATTAACCTATATGTATATTCTTCTTCTTCTTATTATTATTATTATTTTGATTTTATTTTTTTATAGCAGCATATCTGATTGGTTGAAGGTAACCAATTAGATGGCTGCTTTGGTAGGTTCAGATCTGGAGAGAAAGAGAGTGTCGAATCATAGATCTGATCGACGGTGGACGTCACCGCCACCACCAGCATAATGCTCATCCTTGGGTGATCTAATTGGTACCAGCAGTAGGGAGAGTTGACGGCAAATGGTGATAGACACGTGATTTAAAGCTCCTTCAACACCGTTATGTTCCACGACTTGTTTCAGCGGACTTTGATGGTATTTTCCAGTGAAATTAGTGGTGCTGGAATTGTCTCAATGAGAGCTTCAAGTGAATACCTATTTCACTTCTGAAACTCGCCGAAAATTTAAACTGAAAAATATAAAAACCGAGACTATTTGACTTCTTTTCTTATCACTGGAAGCTAGTGGAGGCTATTTTCGATTTCAGACTTCTAGACACTTCTGATGACACTTTCCACGATCTCTGGAATAATCGATAGTGGCACCCAGTGGTGGCTCTATGTGAGGCCTTGCCAGAGCACTATGCTTCAATTCATTGTGGGAACTAGAACGCTCATTTGGGTTTGATCTCACGTTTATGGAATACTTGGCCGCCTGTAATTTCTGTTTATTATTTTTTTGGAAAAATTATTTCATTTCTGTTTTGAAATTTGTTTTGAGTTCAAATTTATTTTGAAAATATAATTTTAGGGAATCACCACCTTAATTTTATTTTTGTTGGAAAAATATAAAGAAAAATCCAAAAATGACTCTAATTTAGCTTGCATAATGGATAACATGCACTAGACCTTCGAACGGATCTGAGTTCAGAAATTAGATTTTTTATTTAAGAAATTCTGACTTGTTTTCGAATTAATTCTGACTTAAAATGTTATTTGGGTGATGCAAATACTTCTCTCTCGGAAAAGTCTTCTAATGGGATGATAATCCTCATTAGGGTAATCATCAAATGCATCGAAAATCTACTTTCGAGCGATGTAAATACTTCTCGATATTTAATTTATTTTTAGGGTCTTTACCCTCCCTTTCGATTTGAATTCCTCATCTATCTTTTATTTAAAGGTCTTCACCTTTGTTTCCATTGTATAAAGGTTATTATCTTTGTTTCTCTTGCATAAAAGTCCTCACCTTTATCTTCTTTGCATAAAGGTCCTCACCTTTATTATTTTACATAAAGGTCCTCACCTTTTTTATGCCTTAATGATTTCTTCTACCAATCTTGCTTAAGTACTAAAGCATGTACTTAAGAAATCTTCCAAGGCATTTTGTCTTCTTCCAAAGATTTTTCTTTTCTTTATTCCAAGGTTTTCATTCAATGTCCCTTACTTTCAAGAAAAGTGAGAGTGACTATTCTCCTTTTCTTACTTTCAAGAAATAATTCAACTTCCAAAATTGCTTTTCAACTTTCAAAACTTTTCTACTTTCAAGGTAGTGACTCTTTACTTTTATGATAATTTTTCTTTTCTTCCAAGAAAAGTGTCCTATCTCCACATTATTTCTTTGTCTTCTTCTTCCATTCCCCATTTTCAAGATAATGGGTTTCACATGCTTCAAAATAGCTTTTCTTTCTTCTAAGAAAAAATTCTATTTTACCATCTTTTTTTCTTCCAACACTTCCCATTTTCAAGATAATTGGTTTATATCTTTTTAAGCTATCTTTCATTTCCCTCCACTTCTTCAAACTTTAATTTTCCCACTCATGACTCTTCATCTATAAATACCCACTTTTGGGATCATTTTTCTCACCATCCTCTTTTGCTAAGGTAAACTCTTTATCTTCATCTTTTTTTCTTCCAAATAAATCTCCTTCTTTTTTCTTCAAAGAAATGACATAATCTTACAAAGTTCATAGAAAAATTAAAAGGGCAGCCCCTCATACTCTTCCAAATCTTCTTATGGTGGAGCCTACCTATAGGCATCATGTATTATTTTCCTTGGCTCATCATGGTTTAAGTCAAGGTAATGAAGTTCTTCTTTTGAATGCTCTCTCTACTCATTTTGCATGAAATCTCCTATAAAAATCAAATATAGGAGTGGGAATATGCATGAGGCTCGGTCTTGGTATAACCAACTTTCAAGATGTAATACTCTAGAAAGTCATAACTTATATGCATGATTCAATTCTCAGTATGTGGTTTAAAGGCATTGAAATGATGGGAAATAATTTTAGAGACACAGTTAGAAAGCGAACAAATTACTTTTCCGAAAATCACCGGTGTCGGGAACACTGCCGAAAAATTAGCAGTCCGGTCAACAAATGAATTTCTGATTTTGACCAGGGGTAAAAGATCATATAAATGCAAGTGTAATTTTGGTAAAAAGAAAGAGGTGAAAAATATTTAGAAACACTGAAAAAGTAACAAATGGCAAAACCATAAATAAATGAAATTTCGAGGTGAATAGTCAAAATAAGTCTGTCTAGATTTCAGAATGACTCTGAAATTATTTTTATAAATAAGTATAAATTAAAATAAGTCTTTTGATTTCCCACTTTGAAATCTAAATCCCGATAGAATTGTCAGAATAAATTACAGAAGAAGTTGGGGTCAAAGTATGATTACTTGAAAGTTTAAGGGCCACAATAAAATTTGCCATTTTAACTTAATATAAAAGCAACACTTAGCCATTTTTCCCAACCATTTTCTTCATCTTCTTCTTTTCTCATTTGGTGGCCGAACCACCCATCACCCATTTTCCTTCATTTTTAAGTTAATTTTTAAGGAAAAATCTAGAGAAAACCTAAAAGCAAACCTAGTTCTTCCATTTCCCATTCAAATTTCACTTGGAAGTTCAAAGCAAATCAAGAATAAATCTAAGAAAGGTTTCGGCTAGATCATCACCTTGAGGTAACCAATTAATTTATTTGTTTTTGTGGTTCATTTAGATGATTTAGACATTGAATTGAATGAGTTTTAGGTTAGATTGCATCAATTGATGCATTTGGATAGAAAACCCTAATTTGCTAAACCTAATTGAAGTTGTATGATTGAGTTTGATGAATTAGTATTAGGTTGTGTTAATTGATCTTAGAATATATTAATTGGAGGCCATAAGATAACTAATTGATGGTTGTTTTGGTGTAGAAAATAAGAATTGTACAAGTTGTGCATTTTGCCTTTTTTGAAGATTTTTGGTAGAAATCAATTTTCCAAGGCAATTGGAAGCCTTAGGTGAGTTCTATATGCATCATTTGCCATGCCTAATGCCTTAGAATTGAAATTGGAAACCTATTGTGAAAGCTCCATTTTGGTCGAATGGTGTAACACCTCAGCTTAGCCTGAACCAAATCCATATAGAGATCTTCGGGGGGAGATTTTTAATTTCTTTATATTGTTATGCTTATATATATTTATGCATGAAATTGGTATTTATGCATGTTATTTGAATTAGTTCTAG
>CANXYC010999159.1:0-14481 GCA_948193065.1 Aleurites moluccanus | reverse complement strand
CTATTTACAGATTGTTTATATGTGTTGAGTGTATGTTTTACGAAGAATTATTTTATGATTTATTTTTTGTGCTAGATGATTTTCTGTACAATTCATTTTCAGAATGATGATATTTTCTAGATATTATGTGTAAATTATATGCAGAAAACAGTATCATGTTCCCCTTTATTATATATTTATCACTCACTGAGTATTGTGATTTGCTCACCTCTCCTATATTAATACTTTTCAGATCATTCTTAGTAGATATCCAGCAGAGTTAGCAGTGCCCTCTCATTTGTTCAGCGTATAGCAGAGGTCGAGCCAACAATCTCTCTTTTTGTTTTTGGTTAGCTAGCTGGGTTGTATATATTATTTTGGACAACTATAGTTTGTATAATTCTATATTTAACCCTTTGTATAATAGTATTATACAGTTATAAATATGTTATAATCGTTTTAAATACTTCAGATGTTATTATCAATTTTTTAGTAATCGTACTGTTATAGAAAATGTTTTTTATTGTCACACTGCCTATCAATACAGTAGAGAAAGAGACGTGACAAAAATAACTTTGCAGGCGTCCTAACTTTGCCAAATTCGCCATAAAAGAAGGATACAACTCATTCCAATATCCAAATCAAAGTTCAACTTTCTTATATGTGGTAATACAATTAGAAAGAAGGATAGATTATCACTGTAAATATTTATCTAATTCGAACCAAAGGAATACATTTTATCATTTTGTTAACACTGGTCTAAAAAGGGAAAAGACTCATAAATGAATATCACAAAGCTCAAGTCCAAAAGATAACCCATCATAGGGATGATGCAACCCCATGAGTCAGGAGAATAAAAAGCATCCTTTGGAGAAATGCTTCATACGTGGCCATTGAACACCACCAGAAACGTGGCACAACTTCCCTAATTTTCCTCTCTGGAACAGAAAAATGGAACGCTGAAGAGATGCAGGATCCCCAATCCTTTTCATATACAATTAGGATATCAGCACTCCCCAAGATCAGGCCATTATCTATCATTCAATTACTTCAGTTTTTAGTATAAATAATGGTTGCTCAGTCTCATTTCGGCTCTTTACACACCTACATTCAAAAACCTGACATAACTTAGCTTTTAGTAATTTTTATTCCCTTGAGTCGACGGATTAGTCTATACATTCACCCTTTAATTGACGGAGTTTATATATCAAATTTTTGTAAATATAATTGTCGGTATTAGGTCTGCATAGAGGTGCTTTCAAATTACTTTTATTGCATTAAACCCTTGATTTAAATCAATTGATGGTTTCACTACTTATATATTAATTAGTTTAGAGTTTTTAGCAGTGTAAAAAAACACTGGTCATTGTATCTTTTGTTTTATGTTTTAAATCATTAAACTATAACAGGGACTCATTAATAAAATAATTAAAAAAATTTGCACTATTTGAACTTTTTGGTTTTCTTTGCAAACACATTTATATATTTTTAATATAGTATTCTTCTTCAATAATTTTACTTACTTAAGAGTCGAAGTATCATCACCGGATACAAGAAGCATTTGCAAGTTTTATGGATCTGGAGCAAGATTTAGTTCAACTATCACAATTCCATGAACATAAATTTGTTATTATAAGCTTAATAACTCCCTAAATTTGTTTATATATATATATATATTAATTTTGCAATGTATACGTATTTACAATAAGGTCATGGTATGCTCTCTTGGATATGGCACTTATTGGCTAGAGGAACCTAGTTGTATATGCAGGACTGGTTACTTCATATTTTTATGGGGTCTATGTGTAATTTAATTGTTTAATTTTCCTTTTTCATAAAAAAAAAAAAAAGTATAATGCGTTATTTGTCATTTACATAACATGAGTAAGACACTTCCACATTTGAGTTTGTTGAGTTGTCAAACTTCACATAACTAAATAATGAAAAGGAAAATCCTTCACATGGCAGACATAATTGTTGATTAATGTTATAATAAGCAACACAATTTTAATGGATCTCTCTGGAAAAAGTGCAACTGATTAAGCTAATTTTTATGGTATAAAAACTTTTTAAAGAGGAGAAAAAGTTGTGATTAGATTAGAATTCCATTTTTAATTAAAAAAATTAATAAGAAATTGAATTATAGTAAAACAGTTTATCACAATAATTGTATTTAGCTAATTAATCACAATCATGGAAGTTAGAAACAAGAAAAACAAAGAATAATATTTAAAATGAAGAAGAAGAGGAAGAAAATAAAAAAAGAAAAGGATAAGGCAAATGAGATCAAAATTCAAGAATATGGAATTTCTTTTTGTTACTTTTAAAATGCAGATCCAAAAGGAAGAAAATGAATTCTCCATGAGAATCTTTGGAAGGAAAAAAAAAAAGAAGGTACTAATTAGAGTATTGATTATTGAGTAGATGTAACTAACATTTTATCATTTAATTGAGGTCACAAACTTACAATTACAGTCTTCAATTTGGAAAATCCTTTGAATTCTAATCTAACTATTTCCAACTACAAAATTATTATTGGAAAAAAAAATTGTAGATTTCCAACTAATTCTCATCTTCAAAATCAGTAATTCAAGATTGATTTTCTTTAAAAAAGAAGCAGAGAATTGAACAAGAAAGAAACATAATTAAGCCAGATCTTGTCAAACCAAATTGGCCGCATCTGGCAAACCTTGATGGAGATCATTATCTCTGGAAGAAGAAGAAGAACGCTTGACAGGAACAGAGGCTCTACAAACTGGACAATTAGAATGAGAATTAAGCCACGTGTTAATACAAGAAGCATGGAAGCTATGCTTGCACTGGCTTAATTGCTTCACTTCTTCCCCATCATTATACCCAGATAAGCAAACTGGACACTCGCTTCCAATTTCTTTCACATGGGTTTCTTTTTGATACTTAACATCGGAAACTAGATCTTTGTTTTCAATTGGGTTTTCGTCGCCACCGCCAGAGAATTCCTCAAAACTGCTCTGGCTACGGCTCCGCCGCCTCCTGAATGAGGTAGGTGGACATTTGATGGAGAAAAAGAAGGTGTAGATCAAGGCGGGGATAGCGATAACGGCAATTAAAGCGAGAATAAACTCAAGGGGGGATAAATCTACGCTTCTTGGCGGTGCAGGGAAGGGTGGGGGCTCAGGGGCAATGAAAATGGTTGGTGGATGCTCCATGAAAGTAATTTCGGAGAGAGGGTGTTACGGTGGTTGTAGTGGTAGTGGTAGTGGTGGTGGTGGTGGAGCGGATTTGGGGTTTTAGTTTTAGCACTTTAAGAGCAATAATTGAAGAGGAAAAAAATTGCAAAAGGTAGAAGACAAAGTTAACTTACCATCATAATGAAGGCTACGTGTGTTAGGGCATTGGACTATACTAGTATAACATACATATCATACCGATTATATTTTTTTATTGTCTATTAATAGTGTAATATATATTATATATATAGTATTTAATTATATTTTCACAGTAGAGAATATATGATAAAAAATATGACTCATTCAGTACTAGTTTGAGAGTTTTTTACTTCTACTGCTACTACTACTAATACTTGTATACTTTGGTCCTTGAATCATTACTCTTCAGCTCTGGCCTGATACTATCATAAATTTCAAGCTACAAGACAGAAACGAGAAAATAAAAGAAAAAACTAAAATTAGTGGAGGACTTCTTCTCAAAAAAAAAAAAAAAAAAAAACTTAATTAGTGGATGACTAATTAAGCTAGCTTTATCTGAGGCAAGATAAATGGTAAAACAATTTGTATTTGAGTTGGATCAATAAGGTCAAAAAAGTTAATGATGGATAAATAGGAAAACTACTAAAGTTAAATGATGAAATAAGCATCTGTTTTTTCACATATGCAGACATTTACATCCACTATCTAAAACCCTACAAATTACCTACCACCAAAGCAAAAGTGTTCTCTAATAAGCAAAATTATGAAACCTTACAACCAAAGTTATTTAATTTACATAAATCATTATTTGCAACTATCATCCTCCAAAAGCCGGCAATTGGTGGAATTCCGGCGGTGGGATTCCACCAGAATCCGGTAATATGATGACTACATTATGTGGAGGCACAATATAATTAGCGCGACAAAGTGGACAATTTGAGTGTGAATTTAGCCATATATCGATACAATTTACATGAAACAAATGCAAGCATTCAGGCAATACACGAATTTGTTCACCTTCACTAAAATCACATAAGCACATGGAAAGTTGCAACCGTAATGGCTCCGCAGAAAATACCAAGAAGGCCAATGAGAAGTGGGTGCAATTTGACTCCTGGTTGATGGTGCTCTCCATCCATCAAATGAAAATTGATGAGAAAATAATTTACAGAGATATGTGACTGGTTTTGTATACAGGCTCATGTCTTGTCTTTTATAGTTTTATTATATCTTTGTGACGTGTCTAATGAAACAAAAGAAAGGCCTCAACATTATTTTTACATGACCATTTAATTTGGTTAAAATGGTGTTCAACTCCGTGCCTTAAGTGCCAAAAAAAGCAACAATTTTAAGCTTGAGTACGCCAGGTCGATTTTGGAATATACCCAAATCAGACAGATTTTCTAGTAAAGCAGCTCAAGTCCATTGCCAGACTATTCCCAGTTCACGGTTCCCACCATTTTAATATAGGGGCCCAATAGATCAATAATTTCATGGTAAGGACCAATATATCAATTTTCATTGTAAACATTGACTTCTAACATTATTATTATCATTTTTTTTCTTCACTCATATTTCTGTTGGTTTTTTTTTGAGAAAATATAAAATTAAAAGAAAAAGTATATGAGAATAATGTAAAATAATAAATCAAAACTCCACTTTCTCTGTACATTTCTATCTATATAGTCAAAATGAAGAAGATAAAACAGATCTTAAACAAAATAAAACACCCACTTCATTGATGGAAAAGAAAATGAGATTTATTTATTTTTATTTAATATATCAATTTTTATACATTTTTTTTATCTAGTTAAAAATAAATTATTAACGCCAAGATTAAAAATTTATAAATGAGAAAAAAAAAATTTATGATTTAGCCCCGAAAATTAGATTCAATCAATCAAAAAATAAAGAAACTTTTTTATCTACTAAGTTAATCATTAGAGTTTAGTGATTGTCTTCAACTCCAAAATATAATATTATTTTATTTTATTAGTAAATTAAAAAAATTAATTATTTTTAATTTATTATATTAATTTTATCATTTTTTTTTAATATTTATTCTTAAAATATTTATATTATATACGTTTCAATGTTTTTTTTTTAAATAACTATTCACTTTAATTAATCCAAAATGTTGATGATACATTTTTAATTTAAAAAACTATTATAGTGGAATATTAAAAGTTTATCCTATTAAATTTATAATTTTAACATAAAAAAAATAAAAATATATATATGATGATGATAATATGAATTAATAAATAATATATTTAAAAATTAATTATTAAATTAATATCTAAAAAGTGAAAATCAACTGTATTTTGAGACAAATGAAAAAAAAAAGGAAAATTATATTTTTTGAACGAGGTGAGTACATTATTATTAAATAGAAATCCATAGCACGCTATTATATCTCATATTATATAATAAAAAAAAAACAAATTTCAAAGCGTGGAGATGTGTCTAAATTTATTTTAAAATGAAATAAATAGGTAACTAATGTATATCTCATACCATGCTTAAAAATATATGAAAATGAAGAATTTTTTAGTTGTTCTTGTTGTTCAAGGAAATGGATTTCTCTATATTTACTTAATCTTTATTGGATTAGAAAGATTGTAAAGTCCATTAATGAGATTCTTGTTTATGTTGATTTGGCCAAAGAGGGAAACCATTCGGGATAGACCATTGTTTTGGATAAGTTTTGTGGATTTGCAAGGAATCCAGATTTAAAAAGAATCTATCACTATATATACAACTTCCGCTATTTAATCCCATAGTTTTCTTCTTCTTCTTCTTTTTTTTTTTCAATTTTAGTTTGGTGGGTCGATTCTAAGAATCCTTTACCCATTTCATTCTTGTAATTTTAATCGCTTTTTATGTAATCCATGTCAAATTGGACGTCTCCCATCACTGCTATAAAGAATGCCCATTTCATAAATTCTAGATCTGGGTTTTTGATTTTCTATTTCACAATTTCATTTCTCGGATTCAGTTTCTAGAGTTCGATTCAAAGAATGGAGTTTTTTTATTATATTGTTTTGTTGCTTGATTTTGTAGTGAAATATATCGGTATTTCGATATGCCCTATAGATTCCAAGTTCTTATCTTCACCGAAAATTAAACTGTCCCATCATTTCTTGAATCGCTAAAATGGATTTTGAAGACAAGGATTGAAGATCCAATGAAAAGAAAACCCATTATCGAAACAGTGTTCAAGTCCTAGAAAAACTAAAACTAATAATAAGAAAAAGAAGATGAAAGAGAAAACTATGGAAATGGAAGAAGTGACGAAACTGGAGCTGTATAAAGACAAGTCTAAATTAAAAAAAATATATATATAGTTTTTTGTTTTATTTTCTTTATCTTATTATTATTATTATTATTTATTTATTTACTTTCTTTTCTTATTATTAGTTGCTTTTTTTCTTTTTCCTAATTTTAGTCTAGTGGGTCCCAAAAATTGAAAAATATTATTATTAAAATGAATAGAGGATGCTACCTCAGCACCATTTAACAGTGTTATGGATTTAGGCTCAGGCCCTGATTAATAAAACATAAACCATATGATATATTTTTTTTATATATATTTTTCGCAAATAGTTATGTGAATGGTATGGTGATTATTATGTTTCTCATTTTCATTCAATAATTATAAATTGTCTCTCAACTTTAATTATATGAAGAATCAAATTAATATAATTTCATTTTTAAGATGAAATATGAAACTTAAATAATAAATAAAATTTTTTTTTATCATTGAAGAGAAAATTTTAATATAATTAAGTGAGATTTGGCTCTAAAGTCTATTTTAAAAATAATTTTACATTACCACCACTATTAAATAAAAGTTAAAAATTATAAACTAATACTACTAATTTATTCTCATTCACATATTTATACAGCTTTATAGTCCATACATATTAAATATAATTTATCTCATAAATACATTAATAAACAAAAGACCTAATAAAAGAAATTCATACCTTTCTATAAAATTTTCAATTACATATAAATTTTTAAAAAATATAGTCAAATGTATTCCAAATTAAAAACTAATAATTTCAATAGGAAGGTATTTGTTGAATAGGTAGGCCCACTCAACTAATTGTGTCTTTTAGTTTACTTTTTTTTTTTTTTTTTTACAATTTTTATTTGCTTAATTAGATATTGTGGTTAAGATTAGTAGATCAAACTGATTCTTAAACTGCCCTAATCATTGGAAGTTTAATTTAATTAAGCGGCCAGCCACACATGCATGTGTCGGGTTTACCATACAACACCCTAATTTGGAGCATCCGATTAGCCAATTAAATTTTTGGAATTTAGTTATTAGACCAATACAAAGCCTTAAATTATAATAATATAACTATATTTAATCTGACCATACAATAGTTTTATAATCCATTGATAATGAAAGGATGACAACACCTCTCCTCCCAAAAAAAAAATACATGGAGAACAAGAGAACCGTATCTATATATTGAAACTTTTTTTTTTAAGATTGAGATAAAATTAATTATGAATTTATTGCTAAGAACAATATGTATTTATAGTCAGTATCAGTGTACATTAATATTGAAGCTTCTTAATTATATATATAATATAACAATTTTCTTGATCTTGAAATATTATACATAGCACAAACTTTATATATTTTATATATATATGTATTGCTTTTATATTTTATACTTTTGAAGCTTAATATGCTTTTATAAAGAAATTTTCCGATTGATGACACCGATCTCAAACTTGTTTGTTACCTGATCAAGCCTCTCTGATAGGAAGAATTGTTGAAGTCTTTTCAATGTTTGCAAAACCCCAACTTCAGCTAAAAATATTGCCTTCACTGGTCTATGATCAGAAAATTTTGCTTCCCCTCTACCATATAAATGTTGCTTTAATCCCTCGCCATACCAAATAATTCGATCGCACCTGTATTAGTTAAACATGAAATTTTAATTCAAGTATTTTCTTTTAATATAATCGAACTTTTAATAATTATATTATAAAACACATAACTAATTACCATGCCGGAGCACGCCATTTTTCGCCTTTTTTGCCTTGGACACACCCGAAGTATACATTAGAATTAGTGCAATATTTGTAAGTAGGAGCAAATTTAATTATTTCTTCATGCCAACCTTCAAGTGCTTGACCAGTCATGAGTTCCATCTTTAGCTTAATTCATTTAAATAAATAAAGATGAGTTTTAATTTATAATTAATTTATTTAAATTTTATGTATAAATTATCAAAAAATTAATTAAATTACCTGGTCATTTTCTAATAAAGTATTCCATTCTTCTCTCTCTACCAATAATCGAGTTGTTGCTTCGGACAATGAAATTCTGTAATTTAAATCTCCAAATAAAATTATACGACTGCATCAAATCAACGAAAAAAATTAATTAAAAGACATCACCAAGATATACTATATTTTGTTTATCTTTAATTATAAATATATTAATCCAAGTAGCCTTATGGGCTTAAATAAATATTTTATTTTTTAGCTAGCTAGAAAGTGCAACTTGCTAAAAGAAAAGGGTTCTTATATATTTATATATATAAAGAATAGATGAGCTTACTAACATATAGATTATCTTTTTCAGGCGGTTTAGCAACCAATTATTTCAAATTTTCAATGAGTCCACCTCATTTTTCAATCCTTCCAATCTACAACTACCTTAATATTTAAACCATATATAAAAGGTCATTAATCATACTAGCGTAATGTATAATTAATTAAATTTTTTTTTTATTAGTTGTATATATATTTGGCGGTCTGAAGTGACAACTTCAAAGATAAAACTAGCAAAATAATTAATGGTTGTTAATTATTTAGGTTTAGTTCATTATACTAGCAATGTCTTGTACTCACGGTTAGTAGTGATACCAAATTGTTGAATAATCATTGATTAAGAAGGTATATTAACATAATAACAGATTTATTTTTGAACGGTTTCAACTTTCAAGTTTCAACAATTAATTATTAAAAGATTCCAATTCTAATTATTGTAATTAATTATGTTGACATACTCATGATCTAGAATGTTTCTTGGCAAATCAAGTGAAGGGCCTCTAGGGAAGCTTGTTCTTGACAAGATTTCTGCCACATCTGAGTTTCTAAGCTTTTCATCTCCTTCTCTACCGCCTGATGCTAGATGACTGCAAACAAAGCAGAAACTTGTTTCATGTAACTGAAATCTAACTGACACTGAACCCTGCAAATTAAACCATAATTTTACAATAATTAGCATAGAATTAAATTTTTTATTATAATAATTATCTACATAATGAGATTGAATCATGTGGCTGTGCATGCCCATACACACATTTGACATACTTTTTTTTTTTTAGTTTTTTTATTAATTATATTATGATAACTGAGATTCAAGCTCCCGCATAACCTTACAGGCCTTATATATATGATATAAATTGGAGTATATGTTGCTAGTGCAATTATAAATTATTATTTTAAGAGTAGTAGTATTATTGTACCTTATTTCCTAGGCAGCCCATGATGCCACAGCCAACACAAGAGACACTAGGATGCCTGATATAAGGATGAAGATCACTTCGAACCCAAACTGATATTAGTATTCCAACCATTTGCTTGCTAATAATGCATCGAAATTCCGGACGAACATTAATATTTTTATTCCTTGTTTGGATTTCCATTTCATTAACATCATCTTCATAGTTGTGATAATTAATTTTTTTGTTCAATGCTTGTCGAATCAATGAATTCCATTTCATGGAAATCTTACTATTTTCAGAACCAAGAATATTTGATGCACTAAGAGGCACAATTTCTTGAAACCTGCAAGTACATTAAAAATAATTAATCATCAAATTTCTGACAGATTATTATGAATATAGATAAATATATCTTCTATACATACCCAAGAACATATATGTCACATATATTATTGCCTGTGTCTAGCCAATCTTCCATGTCCAAATCTTCAGTTGGTCCAATCCCACCAACATTCCATGTGCTAACGAAAACCCTTAATATCACAAGAATAATAATTATGATCAATTATGATGATACAAAAATTAATATCAGAAATTAAACTTATTTAGTTTGACATAATTATAATTACTTGTAGTTGTGTAATGAGTCGCTGTGATGATTAAAGATGGTGTCAGCAGTGAAAGATGGTTGACCCAAGTTTCGAATATCCAAAAAGCTATTAGCTTCTGTAGTACTGTTGCTTGGAAAATCTGCAGCAAAGTTGTTGCTTCCCAATCTTTTTCTCAGAATCTTGTTAGCTACCAATCTTGGCCACATCACCTGTAAAAATAAATAAAAACAATTAATAACATATGTAAAAAGATGTTAATTACAATGGAAAGGAAAGAGAGAGTAATGATCATATATACTTCTCCTTGGTTTGGTCCTGGCATGGTGACACATAACATAACAGAGAAAACAGGGAGGGATCAGAACAGGCTTAGAAAGAGAATGCCAAAAGAGATAAAAAGAAATAGCAAAGAGATGAGGAATACAGAGAGAGACTTCTGCAAGTTGGAGTGAAGAAGCAATGACTGTGACGTGGATGATGATGCACTACTACTTTCTAATTATGTTTAATTACTCTTAATTAAAATTAATCAATTAACAACCAAGAAAGAGAGAAAACCTTGTTCTATTTTTTGCAGGTTTATATAATATATTTTTTTTTTCTTATTTTTATTTTATTTTTTTGATGTTTGTGTGTTGGGTTGATTTTGATTTGAAAGATACCTTATGTGCATTTTCCAAGATTTGTTTATGGTGGGGGAGAATACAAGTTGCGGGGGGAGAAAGAGGGTCCATTTCTATATCGTTAAATATGACATAAAATAAAATTTAAATGACATGGCAGTTAGAACAATTATATTTTTTTTGGAATATTCATTTGCATCCAATAATTTCTTTCCATGTCAGCAGTATCTGTTTATTTCGTTGGTGTTTTCTTTTTTAGTATTGCTAGATAGATAGGTTAATACATTGATAATTGAATAAGGGTTGAATTAATCCACAACATGCATGTCATGTATACATTCATTTTCTTCACAGTTTCTATTTTTTTTTTTTATTATTTATTTCAAGAAAGAAACTCAGCCAACCTCTTATTCTGGTTAGCATCCAAATCTAGTAGTTCAGACACATTCTTGAAGTCTCCAGAATTATAGCTAAGATAATTTAATTATTTTTTATATTTTAATAAAAAAGGGGGACTGCAATTTAATTACTGATTATTAAGTTATGATTTATAATGCTATTAATTTCTCCATTGGACATGTTTGATACACCTTAAAATTATAAATAACATTCTATTCTAAAAATAATTTTATTTTATTTTATTTTGGTACATAAATAATCTAAAAGAATTTCTATTTTTTATATTTGAATAATTCTTATGAGTTTATTTTTTTATTAATATGATATAAATCTAATTAATAGATTATATTTAATTATAATAAATATATAATTTTACCTGAATTTTGATTTCAATGTATATCGAACTACTTCTTTTGACTTGCTCATTTTTTATCAAATTCAAAAAAGTTTCATAATTGTAATTTTGACTTTATAAGAAAATCAGGAATTAAACTTCAAATACTAATAAGACAATGAGGATTTAAAATGCAAGTAAAAATCCCATAAAAAAACTCCTAATTATTCAAGAACAATTAGAAAGAATTCATTAACTCCAACATATATAAGACTAATTGAATTTTTTTTTCCTTTTTTAGGATTAGAATCATGTCAAACCAATTTGTTAAAATATTACATATTATTTAAACGAAGGTGACAGAGATTCAACAAAAAATAGTGTGTATTTTGTATTCTAATTAATTTATAAATCATAGTAATAAATATATAAAACATGTCTGAAAAGTTAATTCGTAGAAATTACCCCACTACTCCAAAAATGACTTATAGAAAGTCAGCGCGTAGAGACATGGATTGCCTGGCATAAATTAATGATTAATGAATTCATCGTATTCCTAATTAAGAAGAGCAAATTACTATCAACCCTCCATTTGGGGAAAAAAAAAAAGTATAAATGTAAAATTAATAAATAAATGAATTTTATCTTTTTCATTTACAAATGAATTTTCATATTTAAAAATAAATAATTTAAAATATAAAATTTAATATTAGTAATAAATTTATAATTAAGTTTTTTTTTTCTAATCTCAATATAATAAATGTAATTAAAAAATAAAACAATTAAAAAAAATTATATTTTATATTTATAATTAAAAATTAATTTATAAATATGATAAAAAATTAGTTGTAAGAAAGACAAATAAATAAAAAAAAAAGTAAAAAGAGAATGTTAGAGAGAGAAAAAAAAAAAAAAAAAAAGAGGAGGAAGAGAAAGAACAAAAAATAAGAAAAAAAAAAACAGAAGAGAGAAATGATAATAGTATTTTTATAATTTTATGAAATTCACTTGAAAATTTCATCTATTTTGATGAAATTTAGTTTAATAATATTCAATTAAATTAAATTTATAAAATTAAATGAATATTTTTTAAAATTTTGAACACAAAACTTAAAAAATTTGAAATTTAAAATAAATTTTATTTGTTTCAAACAGACTATAAAAGAATTTTTATTATATAATTATGTCTTAATATGGAATTCATCAAAAAGAAAAAAAAAAAAAAAAAAAAAAAAAAAAAAAAAAAGAAGAAAGAAAGAAAGAGTATCTTGACCTTTGGCATAGTATCTAACCTAACCCACAAAAGTTTTAAAAAGATTTAAAAATTTTGAATATTTGAAAGTGAATATAATAAATTAATTAATATAAAATTCTGCATCATTCTCATTATCATATTATTTTTTTTTAAAGAACATTATCATATTAATTAACCACAAATCAAAATGACAAAATGCATTAAGTAATTTCATTATTTAAACTATCCTATTATGATAAAGATATTCTTATCTATTTCTATATTAAAAAATGTCCTATAATAAATTTTACTTAATTCCTACAAGTGGGTTTCATTTTTTTGGCCTAAGTGGATGAAAATTTTATTAAAATCAAGTGGGTTGAATAATAAGCTTTGATTTGTTGCAACATGTACAGCTCCTAATTAACTCACCAATAGGTGGTCCTTAATTTTTGGATAATGACCCAACAATATTATTTCTAGAGTAGTTTCTAATTCAATTAAAAGTATTCTCAGACTAACTTTCATCTATGATATTAGATCTAATATCCTCTCAAACAGTGCAATAGCTAGTAGTTTTTTAAAAGGAAAATCAAAATGAGATTCACACAGTCTCTTTTAAACAATAAAATGTTTGATTCACTAACATTAATTATTATTTTTTATTGGTTCACTAACAAAATGTATTTTCATGCGATAATATATTTTCTCTGAATTAAATCACCTCAAAGTTTCAATAATTCATGACTAAAGTTCAAGATTAAAACTTCCAAATCCACAAAAGAAAGACACAGGTCTTAGATTGAGATTTCAGTTTGCTTTCCAATTCATTAGAATTCTTTATAAATGCAGCTTTGCTAGAACAGATACTAAAAAACAAAGAAACAAATATGTTTGTTTGACTTTAGGTATATGTTTATTTGATTTTTAGGTATATATTTGGTTGATTTTAGGTATATATTATAGTATATCTTATTATTCTTTGAAGTATATTTTTATTATATGTGTTTTTTTTAATGTCTTTGTTTTTTATTTTATGTTCTTGTTTTTAGGTATATGTTGTAGTATATGTTAATATATTTTAAAATATATTTTTAGTGTGTTTTTTTTTTAATATTTGTGAAGCAATTTGGGAATGAGTGCAAGGAAATAATTTCATATGAAACTCCCAAGATAAATCCTCCCTCATTTTTAAGTCCAATTATTGAAAAAAAAGGGAAATCAAGCCAACCGTTATTATGAAATCCCCTTTTTTGAATAAATTTGGATCATCTGGATCTATTAAAGAATCCAAAGAAAATAAAATAGTTGTCAGAGGATTGTCAGCTTTAGATGACAACTTAGGAGAGATATCAAGTTTTGAAGATCAAAAAGTTTTTGATCTATGGCTGGATTAAGGAATGAAGAAGAAGAACAAGTAATATTTTTAACTTTTTACTTCTGTTTTTGTTTGTTTTGTTTTTTTATTGTTATTTTTTTTATATTATCTTGGAAAAAATTTTATTCAAAAGAAGATAATGTCATTTCTCCTCCTTTAAATCTTGGAGTTGATTTTATTGCTGAGAAATCTTGGTTTCATTCTCTTCAATATGGATCTCAATTGCTTTCGTCATCTGTAAGTTTTATTTGAT
>CANXYC010999046.1:0-10234 GCA_948193065.1 Aleurites moluccanus | reverse complement strand
TTATCCTTTGGATACTCTTGTTCCTCTTTGATAAGAGATGCCTTCTTTAGATCATTAAGGAACAAGAGAAAGATATTTAATGATATAGAAGTATGCAATTGAAATCCCTTATCTATGTATGAACATGGAAATTTATGATGTTATGTTCTTGGCATTTATGAGTATAGTGATCTGTGAGTTCTACGGGTTTATGGTGGCCTTAAGCTTACCCTTGCCCTAGGACCGTCGCACCACTGGAGTTGGGGTGTGACAACTATATGCTCATGTATTCAAGGTTTGATCATTTAGAAGTGATTGGATAATCATATTCAGACTTTATTGGATGTCTTGATAGCAGTAAATCCACATTTGGTTATTCGTTTCTTTTAGCAAATCGAGCAATATAATGGAAAAGTGCTAAACAGTCTATCATTGTTTCATCTATTATGGAAGTAGAGATTGTGGCATGTTTTGAAGTCACAATTCATGCATTATGGTTGTAAAATTTTATTTCAGGACTTAGAGTTGTCGACACCATTACTAAACCGCTGAAAATTTATTTCGATAATTTCGCTGTAGTGTTTTTCTTCAAAAACGATAAATATTCAAAAGGTACTAAACGTATGGAATGAAAGTATTTTATCGTTAATGAGGAAGTTCAAAAACCAAGAATGTGTATTAAATAATGTGTATATTAAATAATATGTATTGAGCATCTTAGGACTGATCTAATGATAACATATCCATTAATTAAGAGTTTACAACCAAAAATATTTAAGGAATATGTACAAAGAATGGGTCTTGGTTATACCATCGAATGATATATATTTATGTTAATGCTAGCACTTCGAACTCATTTATTATTTTTAAATTTGCATTAATATTTTCCTATCTTATGAGAGTGTATACATTATGTGTTGATAATTTGACAGGATAATGGTAGACCATGAAATTTATTTATATTATTATTTATGGACTTAATATGGTGAATTACAAATGTAGTAATATATAGAAGGAAGTATGTTATATAAATAATATACAACCACCATACTCGCATTTATTATTTTATCATATTAAGTTACTTACCTTGAACTTTCAGAATTTATTTTATGTGCACTTATTGTTATGCTATTTAATCTAATATTTATTCTATGATTAGGCCAAGTGGGAGAATGTTAGATTATGACCTAATTATAGGCTAACGAACTATTAATCTTTAGGTTCAAATAATTAATTAAGTAGCTGATCAATCCTGACCGTTCATTTGATTATGTGATAAACGTATCAGAATAAATTATAAATGATATAAATTGGTCCTTTCCCTACACATTATGTTTTATGCTAACCATTCTAAAAATTAGCTATCAGAAAGCCACCATAAAAAAAAAGAAGGGTCAAGAGAGAAAAATCAATTTATCTCTAAGGTTTGCAATATGTCAATTACTTCCAATCTATCAAGTGTGTTTTACATGATTTATCGTGAGAATTAAATATGTTCAAGATCTTGTGATTCATAAATTAATTGGGTTTATTTAATTATTTTCCATTAAGATATATTTTACAATTTTTTCTATAAATTTTTACAATGACGAAATTAAAAAATTAATTTTGAGTGGACTAAATAATTTTTTTTTGTGTAAATAGTTGGGTTTGATCGTTTGGGTGAATAAAAAAAAAATTTATGTGTTAAATAATTTTTTTTTTATCTAGACAACTATATGCCTTCATCCATGATATTTTGCTTCTTCATTAAATGGGATGATTATGCCCTTAATTATGTAATCATTAACATTGTGATAGAGCATATAATTAGCATTTAATTAGGCATGTAATTAGTGTACTTACTTTTAATTATAAGAAGGGTATAAATACCCTTTCAAAAGGCAATCATAAGCCTTTTGAAAAGGCCTTTTAATTTATTATTTAATAATATTGTGATTTAATATTTGGGAAAACACATTCCAAGTCCCTAAATTTTGCTTGTTTATGCTATTGAGTCTCTATCTATAAAAGTGTACTGATTGAACCTTTCAACTTTTAATTTCTATCTTATTGAATTATTTTTTCATGGTGACTAACGAAAGTGGCTTATATGCGTATCAAAAGCGCGTCAATGAAATAAATTTGTTGACTGGACTTGTAAATAATGACATGAAAATGAAAAAAAATAAAAAGTTAAAATTATTTTCACAGCGTAAAACGACACCTTTCAGTTGTTGTTTTATCTATATTATTGAAGCTTAAGCTATAGAGAGGAGCTAAAAAGTATATACCAGTACCCTAATAATAAATTAAAAGGCTTGAAAAACATATTTACTGAAAGATCAATCAAATAATTTATTTATCAAAAATAAATTTCTAATTGATACCATAACAAAAAAAATCAGTATAAAGTTTATAAAGGTGAGAAAACCCATTAGTACAAAATCAGGGATAAAAAAAAAATTATAGAAAGGTTGTGCAAACTCAAACCATTCGAATAGAACCCATAAACAAGCTTCAAAAATAGATTGATCAATCAAACACTACATGAATCACATAATTAGCTAACCAATTTAAAGTCCCAATTACAATCACAACTCGCTGACCTTCCAAAATCACACAAGAACCAATTGTTTTCTTAGTCATTCTTCCGTCTTTTATCCTTCATGATCCAATACTCCATGACTAAACCTTAGCTCTCACAAAAGGTAAATCATTATCTTTACAATAGAAATTCACAATCTTTACCAGTTTAAAATCACGATTTTGGCGATTGTAACCAAACCCATATGCCACCATCCAAATTGGTTTATTAGTAGCATTGATTTTAGGTTTAGGAAGAGATGAAACTCTTATTTCATAGGGGATTAAGAATCTAACATCAATCAGACACAAGATAAAGCTAGAACTAGAAGGGCTATGAAACCGTGAAGAGAAATGGCCTATAAGAATAGTAAATCAATTTTTTTAGAAGAATCAAAATCAAAATCAATTTGACCATCTTATCCAAATATGGAAATTCTAAAATTTGTCTGCTTTAATTTCTCCACAATTGATTAGCAAACCCCTTTTTAGATCGTAAAACAAAGAAGGAAAAAAAAACCCATACCTAATCGATAAAGATGGATTGAAGGACTAACGATGTAAAATTGGCGTCGAGTTGGAGCAAGATTAAAGCTATCTTGAGCAGAACCACTTGAGGTAGGTTTGATTGCAGGAAGATGCTTGAAACATCAGTTGGATTGATCAGTGAGAGGAAGAACTCAGAAGGAAAGAGATAGGAAGAGAGCGTAGGATGCAAAGAGAGAATATTTTATTTTTTAATTTCTGCCTTTATTTTTTTTTAAATTTCTACTTCAAAACAGTATCAGATTAGCCATTGTAAATTTTTAATTATGTTTTTTTTTTCTATGTCATCCATTATAATCCTAGTCAGCTGTTATATTTCCCTTTACTCGATTTTAACGCGCATATAAGCTACTTTCGTTAGCCACCGTGAAAAAAAAAATTTCGCAAATTAATAGTTAGTCCCAATTAGTATAAAATCAAAGTTAGAAACTCAACAGTAAAAAGACAAAATTCAAGAGTCTCATAATATGTTTTGCCTTAATATTAATTAAAATTGGATTCAATTTGTTTATTTATTTGAATTCAAGATTATCCATTGTATTAAAAAAATAATTATAATACCTTTTATGTTACATATTAAATATTACTATTGTACAATAATATTAATGGCATTACTAAATTAGAAAATAAAAGGAAATAATCAATTTATTTATACTATCAAGTATAATTTCCTCAATCTTTCTATTTGGAAAAGTTAAATGGGCATATAAAGGAATTAAATAAATATTCAAGTTTTTTAAAGAAAAAGCTTACACATTAAAAGCTTATTCATTAATATTCCAATTAGATTAGAAACATTATATCATATTGCTTCTCAATAAAAAATATTTTTTAACCCAAACAATTAAATTATTTTTTAATATTTTAAAAAATAATTAACTACTTAAATTAAAAAAAAATTAAATTTATTTTTAAATATCTAATTAAGATCCCATAAAAATCATTAATATTATTTGTAATTCTTTGTTGACTTTATTTTAATTCATTCATTAGTATTATTTTGATTGGTTATGAGCTAAGAAAAAACAATTTGAAGGGGAATATAAGAATTTAATTCTTGTTCTGGGAAAAAAATAATAATATGCATATAGATGACTATAATTAATAATTGGATTATTTAAAAAAAAATTATAAATTTTTAGCAAAATTGCAATTCTCATGAGTTTTAAATTTTTAGAATTCGAATCCAACATTTTTAAATTTTAAGAATTTTTGTTTATGTTGGAAATTCGGTAAAAGATTTAACTGTTGGAATTGATGTGATAATTTGTATTAATATTAAAATTAAAAAAAAAAATAGTCTCTGGTATTTGAGGAATTAAACCATATTGTGCTTCCTCAGCAGAAAACCGTCAAATCGTAGTTTGATCATTGTGGAAACTCACTGAATGTCGGTGGACCGCCATGTTATTCTTCATTAAAGACTGTGAGAATGCCATTCTTGCAGCAGATTTGGGTCCAATAAAAGAAGCAAAGCCATTTGAAACTGGCAGCAACAACAACAACAACAATGGCGGGATCTTTCAAACGATAGGAGTTACACAAGCAAAGAGGCAGTAAAGAAGCAACCTAGACTAGTCAGCAAAATTTAAAAAAAAAAAAAAAAAAAAAAAAAGCTGAAGACTCAAAGTAACAACGACCCATCTTTGCACCAGCCACTCCAGCATAAATTGCATAGCACGTAACTGGCAGCAGAAATTCTGCAAGAAAGTTAATGCAGCAGATGACCAAATGAGGACTGACAGGATAATAAAGAAATGGTGACATGACTAGGCAAAGGTACCTCAAGAACCGGTCAGTAAAAATAGTGAAAAAAATAAGAAGGGTTAATTAAAATTTTCAGCTTTAAAATATCCAATATACTAATTTTTTTTTAATTTTTTAAAAATATATTTATTATTTATCAATTCTAAAATAATTAACAATAAAAATAAAAATAAAAATAAAAATGTTATTCTCCTTTATTTTTAATTACTTATATTATATTTTTACTTTAATTTTTTAGGGTTAAAAAAAATATATTTTTATATTTTTAACAATTTTAAAAATAAAATAAATAAAAAATTGAAAATAATAAATAATAAATAAAAAATAAAAAATATTTTTTAAAAAAATATTTTATTTTTTATTTTTAAATTTATCAAAAATATGAAAATGAATTTTTTATTTGTATTAAAAAAATTTAATTTCTTCTGAAATTATTTTTTAAAAATAAAAAATAAAAAATATTTTTGTTTATTTTTTATTTTTAAATTTATCAAAAAATATGAAAATAAATTTTTTAAAATTTTTTATTTTTAAATTTATCAAAAAATATGAAAATAAATTTTTTAACCCTAAAAAAATATTTTTAAAATAAAAGTAGAATGTAATTAATTAAAACTAAAAGGTATGGACATTTTTATCTTTTTACAGTATTTATTAATTATTTTAGGATTAACGAACTATAAAATTAGATGGAAGGATGTATTACTATAACTAAATATTCGTATGGGAGAGTTAATATATTTTTAAAAAATTAGGAGAGATTTAATGTATTGGATCATTGTACGGGAGAAAATAGTAATTAATCCTAATAAAAATTAGGAGTGAAAGTCAAACCGATCAAAATGAACTAAAATCGATAGTTTTATAGTTATTTGGTTCGATTTCAGTTTAAAAAATAAAGTAAATCAAAAATTTAATTTAATTTATAATTTTACCATTTTTTCTATTTCAAATCGAACTAAATATATTGTTTTTTACTATTATTATAATTAAATATGTTTGATTTTATTTTATATACACCCACATTTTTTTTAACCTAATATTAATTTAAAATTTAAGAAAAAGACCGTTCATGAAAATTAATTAAAAATAAATAAAAAAGTCTAATTTTTTTAAAAAATAAATTTTGAGTGTATTAATTAATGAAATAAATAAATTTTATATTATACATTTAATTATTTTCGAGATTTTTTCATCTTTGACACTTTGTCGATATTTTTTTCATAAATTTATAATAAAATAATATATTTAATTTAAAACTGATAAATTAAAAATGATCAAATTAAATCAAATTAATAATTTATTTATAATAATAATTTAATTTAATTTAAAAAAAATTATCAAATAAAAAATATTAATTTAATTTGATAAATTTTTTAAATCAATCAAATATAACGGATGCTATACCTAATAAAAATAATAGCAAAGAAGGAGATGTAAAGATGATTTCACACACTTACTTTTGACTCATCTTTTTTATTAATGATCCATAGTTTTCACGCATATAAAAAACTGTGATGGTTGATGTGGGACCAATCTAATATATATATATATATATATATATATATATTGAAGAGTTAATTAAATCGACATTCTCTATATTTTTTCATATTATATTAATACGTTAATTTATTTTAAAAATTATACTAAAACATTTATATATTTAACTTTCGTTATACAACAACGTCATTCCATTTTTTTTTCAATTTTTTCATCAATTAAACTAGAAAAAAATCAAATTTTACTTAAAATATTTATTTCAATATCGAAACAGCCTTTATCCCTTCCATCCTTTTCATTCAACCCACCTTCTTCTACCCCTATTCCTTTCAATCACTTAACTTCTCTTTCTATTTTCAGAGCTCATCATCTCAATTATTTATCAATTTAGCCATTTTATTTAGCTATTCTTAATTTCCCAATGAATATCAACACCATTGCCAAAGCTCCTCATCGCCATCTTTTGCTTCTTCTTCTAATTCATGCTTTCCCAATGCTTTTATTACCCTGAAATGTAGTTCTTTCATTTTGGCCAATGTTTGATTGTAATTTTTGTAACATTCAATTTAATTCAAGAAATATATTTCCATTGTCTACCTTATTTATACATCCCTAAAATACCTAACCACCTCCCTTCTTAGATTCCATGGCTTCCTCAATCTAAATCCAACCAATCTCATCGAGACTTCTTCAATCTCTTAGCCAATACAAAGATAGAACAACGATTGAAATCCATACCATCAGTGAAATTAAGAAAATCTGCCATTGCAATGAATTGTGATTGAAACCGATTGAGAGATTGGTTGTAAAATTGAAATCTCTGAAGTTTGAATTTCCATGGATCTGAAGGAGGGTATTTGGTGGAAGGAGTTTGTGCGATTATTAGAGTGTAGTTTGTGATATTATCAATTTCGCCATGCAAACCCACCACTTGTTCAATCTTCCTCTGTTACACTCATCGAATTATTTAAACTGGCATCAGCGATGCTCAGTCGCATGAAGTTGGCTCCTACTGCTTTGCTGCTGGTTCATATTTCTTCAAATGGGTATTGAAATCTCTTTTACCAAAATAGTGTTAGCCTTTGATTTCGTTGTTTTCATTGTTGATGAATTTATTGTGATTCTTCTTCTTTTTCAAAGTAAGAGAGAAAAATAAAGGGTGGTACTGGCAATAAAATCGGTGGTACTGGCGTTGGAATCGGTGGGTGGTACTAGCAAAGAAATTAGAGTTATTCAAGATTTGAAAAGGAGTTTGTGTGTATTAAAAAGGCCCAGCCAATGAAGTGAGACTAAATGAAAGGAACGGTATTGTGGGGTCAAGGTTTAGAGGATTCTTCCATGATGATGCATGGCGGAGAAAGAAAAAGATTAGGTTAGACATTTTCTTAGTGGTGGCGGTGGTAGTGGTTATGGTGGTGGTGTGTTTTGTGGTGGTCGTGATATCAGGTGGATAAGGAAGCATTTTTAGTGATGGTTTTTGTTTGCATGTACTGTTTTTGAAGTTAGAGAAGAGGTTTGCATTAGGTGGCAAATAAGTAAAAATTAAAATGAAAATGAGGGGTATTATAAACTTTTATAGTAATTTAACGGATTTTTGGATGGAATGACTTCAAATTTTAATGAAAGCAAAATATATGGGTGTTTTAGTATGATTTTGAAAACATAGGGATGTATTAGTATAATATGAAAAAATCCAGGAGCGTCAATATAATTAACCCTATATAGAAAGAAAAAATAAAATAAAAAAGAAAGCGAATGTTTGGTTGGTATTATTTTTGTGAGATAATTAATACCACAAATCAGTCAACCAGACTGCAAAAAGAAAAAACAAAAGTTACTTCCTCAATTTACAGTGCATTTTTATGGATTTGAAATTATTTCAAGCAACACATCACTTCAGATATGTTTTATATACTTTTGTTCGCTTAAAATTAATTTCTGCATAATTATTTGCTAATATAAAATGTAAAAATGATAGAGATATAATTGTGCATAATAAATATTAATTTACATATGGGGGTAATATGTGATTAATTAGACATATTAAATGCCATTATTGACAATTATTTTGAAAATAAATTATTTTCTAAAATGAATTTTTGATAAATTCATTATTTTGCAGGGAATAAGAGTCCTTCAATTGAATAAAATTTATTATCTGAATAAAACGACTGATTTGAATTCATAGCAGAAGTTTATATTTATATTATTTATGTATGAAGCGTAGAATCCAAATTCAAAAAAAATACTAAACGCAATACATGCGCTTATTTGTCGCTATAAAATATTTTGTGTATATTAAGTGTTACTAATAAATTGCCAATAAAAAAGGCAAGAGTTTATTATATTTGTCATTTGCACTTATTAAAAGAAGCCTCAAGCGCAATTGATAACATTTTATCATTTGATGAGAATAAAAGTGATCAATGAGGCAAGAAAGCGCGGAGTTTGAAAGATGTGAACAACGACAAAAAATCTATTTCAATAGGCAAAAGACCTATTCCAATAGGCAAAATTCCTCGTTTACGAGGCACCACTCTTTTCGAGGACAAAAGTCTTTGTCCGCAAGGCACCACTCCTTCCGAGAAAAAAAGATCTATTACTGATAGGTAAAAGTTCTCGTCCGCAAGGCATTACTTTTTTCAAGGAGATAAGTCCTCGTTCGTAAGGGACCACTCCTTCTAAGAAAAAAAAGTCCTCATCTATGAGGTATCACTCCTTCCGAGGAGAAAAGTCCTCGTTCACGAGGCGCCACTCCTTTTGAGGAGAAAAGTCCTCATTTGCGAGGCACAACTCATTCTAAGGAGAAAATACCTAATCTTGCTAGGAAAAAGTGCTTGTCAAGGCAAGACACATAAGACAAAAGTATGTGAGGCATCTAAATCCTCATTTGGCAGGACACATTTTATGAAGACCTCGTACAACGAAATAAATTATTCTCTAAGTTTTTGATGAGCGGGGCAAGATATCATTGAAGACTTATGGTTATGTGCATTTCTAAAGATCTCGTACAAAAAGACAAATTATTCTCTAAGACTTTGAGCACAGTGAGGTAGAATATATTTTGAAGACTTCATAAAGTGAGGCGGATTTCTAAGTCCTGATTCAAGGAGGTATATATCATGAAGTCCTCTATGAATGAGGCAAATTATTTTATAAGTCCTTGATGAGTGAGACAATATATTTTCAAAAATCTTCTAGTGAGGTGGTGTAATACCTCATATTTATGCATAACAAGTTTTTGGGAAATAAGTTCTCAGTATATGGATTAAAAATATCGAAATAACCAATAATAATTTTAGAAACCCAGTTAGAGCGAAAACGGAAAATTTTTTCGGAAAACGTCGGTACCGATATTGCCGCCGTAAAAATAGCGGAACGGACGATGAATGAATTTTTAAATTTGGATTGAGGATAATTGATAAGTAATATTCATGTGTGAATACAGTAAAAAGAAATTTGAGAAAATATTACAGAACGCTCACAAAATGAGCAAAAGAGTATTTTTTGGTGAATAGTGAAATTTATCGGTTCGAGTTTCAGAACGACTCTGAAACTATTTTTATTAAATAATATTAATTAAAATATGAGGTTTAAGTATTCACTTTAAGTTCTAATTTCAGACGAAACTTTCAGAATAAATTACCGAGCGAAAAAGGACCAAAACCAAATTTTGGAAAATTTGAGGACTAAAGTATAAATTACCTATTTCGTCTTATTATATAAGTCAAAATGTGCAGAATTTCTGCCCATTTTTGTTCTTCATCCGTGGCCTTTTTCCTTTCCTTTCCTCTCCATTTCTTTGATTTTTCTAAGCAAAGTTTGTGAAGCAAAGTTGTTCTAAACCTAAAACTAAATCCATACAAACCTTAAACTA
>CANXYC010998888.1:0-40192 GCA_948193065.1 Aleurites moluccanus | reverse complement strand
AAATGAATGAAAATATGCATACTCCTTAAAATGATAACTGGACAACTGAGAAAATAAGTATGCGTATTACCTACAAAAAGGATCGTATTGGAGAGATGTGGAATAATGGTACCAAAGTTATATAGGAAAATGTAGGCCTATAGAGTGAAATTATTTTTGGTTAAGTTATTTTGTTTTTTGTATTTAAAGTTACTGTCAAAAGATTGAATCCTTGATTTAAGGGAGTTTACATGCATTCCTTAACTTAAGAATTTAAACCATAACAGTTGGTAAATGGCTTTTTTATGTCTTATCCAAAGTAGTTTAGCTTGAGTATTAGTTAAGCAAGTCATGCTTAGTGTTGTCTTTGTAACTTGCTGTATATATAAAAGAAAGTGTGTGAGATAATGTAATTAATTTTTCACAGCTTTTAATCTTGAGTTGTTCATCATTTTCATCTACTTCTGCAAAGTTTAACATTTTTGATCCTCCTATTTTACCAGGCTAATTAACATTCCAAAATTATTGTCTAAATTATTAAATTCAATACATAAAGCTGTGAGCTAAACTCGGAAGCTTAACAAAAACTTCAATTATATGATAGACAAATTTTGAGCCTGCATGATAAATGTGAGGATGGGGAAATATACATATTGAACCAGTGATGTAAAGGACAAAACAGAAAAAAATAATTATAGTGGAAGGGTATAGGATAAGTAAAATAAATATGATAAAACATTTGTTGAATTATTTGTATTTAAACAACTGATCAAATTCTGAACTGGTCTAATTATGAACATCACCACACTAAATTAATTAGAGAAAACTTTCAATTCAACAATCTAATACACAAAACTTGAGTGCATGCATGTTAAATGTGAGATAAAATAATATTCCAAGAAATGGAAAGGACAAGAGAAAAGGAGTTGTTGATCCCTATTAAAATTTTAATGGTAGGCCAAAGGGGAAATAATAATAATATAGTAAAAGAAAACAGTTGATGAATTTTTTGTATTTAAACTACTGAGATCAAAGAGAACGGCACAGCATTGACTCACTCATGGCTCCTCCAATTTTCAAGGTGGTGTTGGCATGTATCCTTTTGCTCCCAGTATCCCTCCTTTGGTCTGTTTTGGCAGAACCCAATTCCTATATCATTCACATGGACACCTCAGCCATGCCCCAAGCTTTCTCTGATCACCATAACTGGTATCTAGCCACTCTTGCTTCTATATCAGACACTTCTAAGCATATCTATACTTAAACAAATTCTGTCCATGGATTTAGTGCCTCTCTCACTGACTCTGAACTTGAAGTTCTCAGAAAAAAAAACCCCTGGCTACAATTCCTCTACCAGAGATCGTCCTGTTCAAATCCACACTACTCACACTTCCCAGTTTCTTGGCCTAGCTGCTTCTTCTGGTGCTTGGCCTGCAACAAATTATGGTGAAGATATCATTATTGGTGTGATTGACACTGGAATTTGGCCTGAAAGTGAGAGCTTTAGCGATGAAGGAATGAGTCCAGTTCCTTCCAGTTGGAAAGGGAAATGTAATTCAGCTGGTGTTGAATTCAATTCTTCTTTATGCAACAAGAAACTGATTGGTGCTTACTATTTCAACAAGGGTCTACTTGCAGAAAAACCAGAGGTAGCAAACCTTATAGTGAACTCCACCAGAGACACAGATGGCCATGGAACACATACTTCTTCAACTGCTGCAGGAAACTTTGTGAAAGGGGCTTCTTATTTTGGTTATGCCCCTGGTACAATAAGAGGTATGGCTCTGTGGGCTAGAATAGCCATGTATAAAGCAATTTGGAGATATGGAACCTTTGAATCAGATGTTCTTGCTGCTGTAGACCAAGCAATTCATGATGGGGTCGATGTATTGTCTTTGTCCTTGACCTTAGCCGACGATGATGCCTTTTTGGAAGATGATTCAATTGCAATAGCCAGTTTTTCAGCTATGGAAAAGGGTATATTTGTAGCAGCATCAGCTGGTAATAGTGGCCCTGAATTTTATACGTTAGTCAATGGAGCTCCATGGCTGCTAACAGTTGGAGCAGTCACTATAGACCGCGATTTTGGGGGAGTTTTAGCTTTAGGCGATAACACCCAGATCAGCTTCGATACACTATATCCAGGAAATTATTCTCTAGGACATAGAGATCTAATTTTCTTGGATGGGTGTGAAAGTGTGGAGGAAATGAAAAAATATAAGCATAAAATTGTTGTGTGCAAGGACAATATGAGTATCAGTGATCAAGTTGAAAATGCTGCGCTTGCCAAGGTTTCAGCAGCTGTTTTCGTTACAGAAATTACTCTGTCAGAACTCTATACAAAAAGTTCATTTCCAGCAGCTTTTATCGGTTCAAAAGACGGCCAGAGTTTAATAAACTACATACGGAAGAATAATGAATCTTGCAATTTCAGAAGACAATTATTGGCATAAAGCCAGCACCAAAGGTGGCTAGCTACAGTGCTAGAGGTCCTTTCACAAAATGCCAGTATGTCCTGAAGCCAGACCTTCTGGCTCCTGGTTCATTAATTCTGGCATCATGGTCTCCAATTAGTTCAGTAACTGAGGTTGGAAAACATCCTTTGTTCAGCAAATTCAATCTCATTTCAGGCACTTCAATGGCAACCCCTCATGTTGCGGGTGTGGCTGCACTTATAAAAAAGGCACACCCAAATTAGAGCCCTGCAGCCATTAGGTCTGCACTTATGACCACAGCAAATCCACTAGATAACACTCAAAGCCCCATTAAAGATGATGCAGATCGTAATTTGTCAGCAGCCACCCCTTTAGACATGGGAGCTGGCCACATAGATCCTAACAAGGCAATTGAACCAGGACTCATCTATGATGCCACCACAGAAGACTACATAAAGTTTCTTTGTGCAATGAACTACACAAAGCAACAAATACAAACCATCACAAGATCCACTTATTATAATTGTTCAAGTAAGTCTTTGGATCTTATTTACCCATCATTCTTTGCTTATTTTACTGGGGGTGACTCCAATTCAGATGGGAAAATCGTGCACGAATTTCGAAGAACTGTAACTAATGTTGGAGAAGGAATGTCGAATTACACAGCAAAGCTGACACCCGTGAAAGGAGTAAATATGAGTGTGGTACCACAGAAATTGGAATTCAAGGACAAACATGAAAAGCTGAGCTACAAACTTACCTTGGAGGGACCAATATTATTGGAAGAGGCAGTGGTCCATGGATCAATTAGATGGGTTCATGATGAAGGTAAATATGTTGTTAGGAGTCCTATAGTGGCAACAAGCTTGGTCCCATTACTAATGTCCGCGAATGGCATCAACAAGTAGCCACATCACATATTTATCACTTTTGCCTGGCTCATCAGCATTGTCCTAATAAATGGCCTTGGATTGAATAAATGCCTTCTTTCTTTACATTTTTTTTTTCTGTTTCCTAATTTGTTTTCTCTCAATTGTTTAAATTATTTGTTTTCCATTATTTAATTTTCCTTTTCCTTTATTCCTCTTTTAATTACTATTTTTGCCAAGGCAAATATACAGCAACAACTTTGGGTTCGGTGACCAGTTTGGATTTTCTTTAGTTGCGTGTTCTTCGCATCAAATATTGCACTGGTCATGAGCTAATTCCGGTTTCCTTTCGATAGCGAAGTAACAGTGAAGAATTCAAGAAGTTAAAGAAGAAGAAAGATGTTATAAACGGAACAACAATATTGGAAGAAAAACTGAACTGAATTTTCATTAAAGATAAGTTGTTTTTATACTAAACTAATCCACAACAGTCCCTACCTAATCCCACTACTGAAAATAAACAAGTACACTGAAATTTAACCTTAAAACATGGTTAGCCATACCAGATTAATTATCAACATCATAAGACATCTAAAAGATTACAAAATATCAAAAACAAATCTTCCAAAATCTTCAAAAAGGTGCTAGCTCGAACTGCCACTTGCCAACACTCCTTGGCATTCAAGCTAAACATAGATAAGTTTTTAATCAAGCCTTCTAATATGGTTGTTCCCAAAACCTTTGTTATCTAGTTAGCCAACTGCACCAACCCTCTCAGCTTCCCTAACAAAGTGGTACTTAATTTTGATATGTTTGGATTTGCTATGGAATACATGGTTCTTAACCATAGCCACAGCAGACTTGTTGTCACAGTAAACCTCAGTTGGCTCATTCAAATTAAATTTCAAGTCTCTCATAATTTTCCTTAACCAGATAGCTTGATTCACAGCTCCATTAACTGCAATGTACTCAGCCTGTGCTGTAGACTGAGCTACTGTCTCTTATTTTCGAGCACTCCAACAAATAGGACTTGAACCAAAGACAAAAACATTACTTAAGGTACTCTTCATATCATCAATGGATGCAGCCCAATCACTATCAGTATACCCTTCAATTTTGCATTTTCTTCCCTGCCATACCAATTTCCTAGACCTATGGTGCCTTTAACATATCTAAACACTCTTTTAGCTGCTGCAAAGTGATTTTGGCTAGACTTTTTCATAAACCTTGATGGTAAACTAGCTGGATATGTCAAGTTAGGCCTTGTGGCTGTCAAAGTATAACAAAAAACCAACAATGCTTCTAAACTCAGTTATATTAGCTTTGACAGCCCCATCTTCTTTTGACAACTTCACATTTTGAACTAAGGGAGTACCCACTGGTTTAGCTTTGGACATTCCAAACCTCTTCAACAATTCACAAGCATATTTCCTTTGGTTTATAAATATCCCATTGCTTTGTTGATGGATTTCCATCCCAAGAAAACAATGCATCTTCCCCAAGTCAGTCATTTCAAAAACCTGTACATACATATATAGACACAATCACCAATTCACCTTGATGACACTTCACATACAATGTAGCCTCACTATTGCTTCTTTCAAAGCCTAAGTTCAGCAAGTAATCATCTATTTTGCTATACCAGGCCTTAGGTGTCAGTTTGAGGCCATATAATGCCTTTCTTAGCAGATACATTTGGTCTTCCTTCCCTTTAATCACAAAACCCTCAAACTACTCCACATAAATCTCCTCCTCCAAATAGCCATTGAGAAAGCTGACTTCACATCCAATCGGTAAATTTTCCAAGAGAATCGAGCTGCCAAGGCAATAAGCAACCTTATTGTACCAAGCCTTGCCATAGGTGCAAATGTATCCATGTAATCTACACCACATTGTTGACTGTATCCCTTAACAACTAGCCTAGCCTTGAGCTTGTTTACTATCCCATTAGCATTTAGCTTGGTTTTATAAACCCATTTCACTCCAATTACTTTCTTGTTTTCTAGTCTGCAAACCAATTCCCATGTCTTATTCTTCTCAATCATTTGCATTTCATCTTTCATGGCTTCTAACCAACCATGTGAACTGGTTGCTTGCTCAAAACTGACATGATCAGTTAATGCAAGATTGCTTCTTGCATATATATCAGTGAGAGGTCTTAAACCCTTACTCTCTCTTCATCTTTTGAGCTTGAGTCACCTTATGTTTCACCATTCTCTTAGATGTCTTGAATGATTGAAGACTGTTCTTGTGAAACAACCTTTTGTAAACTCCAATCCCATATAGCTTCTTCATCAAATTTGATACTTCTTGCTACAAACACTTGTTTATTCTTCATATTGTACCGATTATAGCCTTTAATGTTGCTTCCACACCCAAGCAATTCAACAACCTGTGCTCTTTCATCTAGCTTGCTTTTTCTTTTAGCTTCAGGAATGAAAGCATAACATAGGCTTTCAAATATTCTCAAGTGATTCACATAAGGCTTAGAATCAAACTAGGCTACACTGAGGTATTGACTGCCTCAGCCCAAAAAACCTTTGGCATTTGCTTCTCAAATAATAATCATCTTGCCATTTCCATAATGGTCTTGTTTTTTCTCTCACATACACCATTTTGCTGTAGTGTATATGGTATGGTTTGATGTTTAGTGCCCAAGTCTTCACAAAACTTATTGAACTTTGAAGAATTGTACCCAGTGCCATTGTCTGACCTGAGTATTTTTCAATTCACAGCTAGCTTCTCTCAGCCATAGCCTTGAACTTCTGAAAGATTTCAAACACCTCAAACTTCTGCTTTATGAAGAACACCCAACACATTTTATTTCAATCATCAATAAACAATATAAAGTACTTATTCCCACTCAAAGATTATGTACTCATGGGGCCACAGACATCTGAGTGCACAAGCTGCAATTTTATATTAGCTCTCCTTAATTTGCCTGAGTTGACTTGCTAAGCTGACACATCTCACAAATACCCTTAAAATTATCAATGGCAAGCAAATCTGAAGCAAGACCCTGAGAATACATATATTTTAGTGATGATACATTAAAATGGCTAAATCTTTTGTGCCATTTTAAAGTTTCATCAACTGAAGTTGTAAGAGCAACCATCTCAGATTTTTGAAGATTTAACAGAAAGCTTCTATCTTTCATTCTCACACAAAACAACTCAGCTCCATTACTATCATACAATGTGCAGCTTTTATCCTTAAAGTTCAAAGAATAATCTTTCTCTAATAATTGTCCCACACTCAACAAATTATGATAAATCTCAGGCACATAAAGAACATTAGAAATTAAGGTTGTATCTGAGTTTGTTTTAACAGTTACTGACCCTTCACCTTTTACCTCCAGCAATTCACCATTAATTGTCCTGATAGAGATGATTTGTATGGGTTGAATGCTTTGAAATATTTCCTTCTCTGAGCTCATATGAGTTGTTCACCCACTATCCAACCACCATTCTTTGCTAGTGGTCTATACAAGACAAGTGGTAACCACAAACAACTTCTCTTCTTGTCCTTGACTTGCCTCTGCTAGGTGAACTTGTTGGTTTTGCTGTTTAGGTTCCTGGCCTTGCTTATTTTTGCATACCTTCTCACATAGCCTTGTTTTTAACATGAATTGCACTTCACATTTGGTCTAAACCAACAATATCTCTTTGTGTGATTAGTCTTTTGCAATGCTTGCAAGGAGAGAACTTTCTCTTCTTAAATGTTTTAGTATCCTTCTATTCTTTCTGCTCCTTTCCCTTTCTATCTCCCTCATTCATTCTTCGTGCTAGAAGTGTTTGTTGCTTGATTGTTGCAGGTAATTTGTATCCATTGTCAAATTTTAGTATGGTTATATATGTAATTTTTTCATTATTAAAATTTTCATATATAATTCCGGATGGATTTGCTGATGTAATCGGCAAGCAACCTAATCAAATATTGATTCACTAAAAAAATGTCACATCAGCCTATCCCATAATCATTAAACTATAGGCTAAATTTTAATATGGTCACTGAACTATAGACCAAATTTTAATATGGTCACATACGTATTTTTTTCATTATTATAGTTACTAAACAAACTTGATACTTCTATTACAATTTTTAAGTCAATTTAAATAATTTGGAAATTCAAACATGAAAAATTAATCAATTTATCTTCTAATTAAAATTAAAATTATAACACACCGAAATGTAATCAAATAATAAAATATATAATCACGTGAAAAATATATTCAAATTTAATTCATCCTCTTAATACTAAAAAAAAATTAGAATTGACAATTATATAAATAATATAAATATTATAAAATCAAATTATTATTATTTGATTTTAATTTATTATAAATTAAATATCAAAAATAAAAAAAAATTTATCATGTCTTATTATTTTTAATAGAATGAAAAATGAATAAAATTTCTGAGTTATGATGTATTTGTCTGATGAGAGTAATATATTAGTTGCTTGTCATTTCTTTTCTTATTATTTATTCCTTCCAAACGTAAAATTATTACATGAGACTTTTTGTCACTTATTAACGATATATATATTATTTAATAAAATTAAAATAAATTTTAAATTAAAAAAAAAAGATTTTCAATTTTGTTAATGGTTTTTTTAACTAGTGTTCTTAAAAATTAAAAACTCAAAAATATTAAATAAATAAATTTAAAAATAAAATAAATGACTGAAAAATAGATATTATGATCTATCATTTGGAATAATAGCGATTCTAATAAAATATAACTCTATCAAAATCTTTTCTTTTTCCTCGTCCAATTCATTTTTATATTAATTTATCGATATTTTTCTAATATAATTATTTTATAACCATATTTTATTTGAAATAATCATTTTTAATCAGTGCTTTTAGGATATTAATTAGAAATTGGCCTGAAAATTGTAATAAAATTATCAAGTTTGTTTAGTAATTATAATAATGAAAAAATACGTATGTGACCATATTAAAATTTGACATATAATTCAGTGACTATAGATTAGGTTGATGTGATATTATTTATGTGGCATTTTTTGATGAGTTAGCATCTAATTAGATTGTTTGCCGGTCACATCAGTAAATCATATTAAAATTTCACCTAAAAACTTCAATATAATTTTTTAATTTATTTAGTGACTTTAATAATAAAAAAATTACGTATATAATTATATTATAATTTGGCCTATAATTTAATGATAATAAATACAAATTACCTGACTGTTGCCTCTGGATTTAACTTCCAAAGCCATCTCTGGATTTAATTTTTTTTGTCTGTATATATAATAAGTTATAGAATTATTAATAAACTTATTTAAAATGTGAACAATTAAAATGATTTCTTTTTGGTTTTAAAAATATAATATGAATCCCCATTATGAAATCGTCAAATACATTAATGAAACTTTATATTCCACTAATATAAAGGACAAGAAAAAAGAAGTGCCAATTTCCAATTTTGGCCCACACTTGTCCTTTTAATTCATATGTATAGAAAATAATAATGATAATAGAACAGGAAGACCCATGATGAATTATTTATTTATTGGTAAATTTAGCTTTGAAACTCAAAATATTTCAATATTGAAGATAAGTCTTTCGAGCACCATCGAACCACACACTCGTTGGCAATAAATTATTTGTATTTGAACTATTGAAATCAAACAAAATAGCACAAAGGTCCTTTTCTCTTCTGATTAATATGAAGTTAACATTAGTTTTTCCTCAATTTCAATTTGGGCATAATTGATACTAGTTTCACAAATTAAAGTACAATAGAGTAAATATTAATACAGTTAATAAAATAGTCAATTGATTAAACAACTAAGCTATATAACTATATTGAAGGAAAATTCTTTAAGAATTGGGATTCTTAGCTTTTTTTCTCTTTAGAAGATTCAAAATTTTTAAAAGAAAGGAAGGTTATTTGAGTTTGAAATCTTGATGCTTGTATTATAAGATAGTCAACAGATTATTAGCTCAGTTTCATCATAATCGTTGGACTAATCATAAACTATTACATGATTCTTTATCTTTATAATATTATTTTCAAGCAATCGATTGGCAAATTCTGAACTGGAAGCCAATTATTAACTTCACCACACTAAATTAACTTGAGAAAACTTTCAATTCAACTATCTAATGCACAACACTTGAGTGCATGCATGTTAAATGTGAAAAAGATTGATGTGAGGAGGCCAGCTTTCAGTTTTTTACAGTTTTGGATAGATAGAATTTCAAACGGATTGAAATAGTTTTATTTTTAACTGTAATGAATAATAGGCCTTAACTTTTAATTCATAATAAATTATCGAGCTTTTTTTATTTTCAAAATCAATCATTTATGGTCTTAATAGGCCACTTTTATTTTTAGATTATGTTTTAATATTTGTAATTTATTATTGGCTTAATGGTTTAAAATATCCTAAATTTTACAACTTTTTACAATTTTACCATAATTTTTTTTTTAAAAATAATTATACCATAATTTGAAAACTTAAAAGCAATTCAACCCTAAAAATGACAAGAATAAAATGTTTTTCCTCCCTCCTAGTTGACATGTTATAACTATTAAATAATAAGAGTGATATACACATTTTTAACTTGATTTAATAATAAATTAAGAGTTATATTCAATATCAATTGAATATATCATATGTAGAGTTTTTACACAAGAGATTTGTTTACATATCCTGACATTCTCCTTTCCAGTTGATGCTCTAGACGTATAAGAACTACACAGTTTTTTACTCACTTCACCAGTTACGTACTATATTCTACCCTAATAAGATGTTTACATCTGTTGAAAAAGGAAAAAAAAAAAAAAAAACAATGAAATTAGCTCTACGAGAGGAAAGAGTTTTTACAGCTTTTACAATTTTTATCTTCATGATTTTATAGTTTTTACTTTTAAGAGTTAACTCATTATTTACCCAAATTAAAAATGTGGATAACATTTTTATTATTTAGTTATTGTGGTAGGCCAACTATAAGAGAATAAAATATTTTATTCTTATTGTCACTTTGGGGTATAATTGTTTTTAAGATTTTAAATTATGATATAGTTATTAAAAAAAAAAATTAGTGTAAAATTACAAAATGTTATAAAGTTTGTGATATTTTAGACCATTAAGCTTTTTTTATTTATTTTTTCTTATTTAAAATTAGTGTTGAGGATGTATTTAAATCTCACTATCGATTGTGTAAAGATATACTTGATGAAAAATAATAAAAATATATAGAAAAAAAATATTATAATTTTTTTACAGGCAAAAAAAAAAGGATAAAAAGTCATATTAATTAAAATATATCATATCTCATTAATTGGATGTATGAAATAAGTATTTGAAATCAGTATTAGCAATAATAATAATAATAATAATAAAAAAGAGAGCAGTTGATGAATTCTTACTTCCACCTTTATCATTGTGATTTCAATTATAGAAAATTATTTTAGGTTCTGATTAATATTGTTATTTGAGTAGTTAAAAAATGTTATGTTGAAAAACTAATTAGAGGTCATAAATTTTTTATATATTCTAATAATAAAAATTTCAAAATTGTTAAAAAACACTCTAAACTGCTTTTACCACCAATATTTAAAATGGTATTTTTCTCAAAGAAAAAAAACACTAGATAATTAACCATACAAACTTTCATGGACAAAAATTGAGAGCATGCATGTTAAATGTGTGAGGCAGTACATACTACATATATTCCACTAATATAAAGGACAAAAGAAACAAAAGTGCCAATTTCCAATTTTGGCCCACACTTGTCCTGTTAATTCAAATGTATAGAAAAAAATAATAAATTAATAATAGAAAAAGAAAACTATTATGAATTATTTGTTTTTTTCCCTTAAATTTTACCTTTGATTGAAACTCAAAATATTTTAGTCTTGAAAATGATTCTTTCGAGTACTACTTAATCAAAAACTCATTTGTAATAAATATTTGTATTTAAACAACTGAAATCAAGCAGAATAGCACATCGGTGAAATCACCAATGGCTCCTCCAATTTTCAAGGTGGTGCTAGCATGTATACTTGTGCTGCTCCCAATTTCCTCTGTTTTGGCACAATCCAACACTTATATCATTCACATGGACTCCTCATCCATGCCCAAAGCTTTCTCTGACCATCATAATTGGTATTTAGCCACTCTTGCTTCTGTATCCGACACTTGTAAGCATATTTACACTTACACAAATTCTATCAATGGTTTTAGTGCCACTCTCACTGATTCTGAACTTGAAGCCATCAAGAAATCTCCTGGCTATGTTTCTTCTACCAGAGATCGTCCACTTGAAATGCAGACAACTCACACTTCCCAGTTTATTGGCCTAAGTGCTGATTCTGGTGCTTGGCCAGCTACAAATTATGGTGAGGATATCATTATTGGTTTGATTGACACTGGAATTTGGCCAGAGAGTGAGAGCTTTAGTGATGAAGGAATGACTAGAGTTCCTTCTAAATGGAAAGGGAATTGTTATTCAGCCGGAATTCAATTCAATTCGTCTTTGTGCAATAAGAAACTCATTGGTGCTTACTTTTTCAACAAGGGTCTGTTTGCAAACAAACCATTTATAGCAAACGTCACAATCAACTCTACCAGAGATAGAGATGGGCATGGAACCCATACAGCGTCAATTGCTGCAGGCAACTTTGTAAAAGGAGCATCTTATTTTGGTTATGCCCCCGGTACAGCCAGAGGTATGGCGCCACGGGCGAGATTAGCCATTTACAAAGCAATTTGGAGAGATGGAACCTTTGAATCTGATGTTCTTGCAGCTGCAGATCAAGCTATTCATGATGGGGTCGATATATTGTCTTTATCCTTGGCTTTAGCCACACCAGACGATGACTTTTTAGGACATGATTCAATTGCCAAAGCCACCTTTGCAGCTGTGGCAAAGGGTATTTTTGTTGCAGCGGCAGCTGGTAATTATGGCACTATATATTATTCATTGCTTAATGGATCTCCATGGCTAACAACAGTTGGAGCAGGTACTGTAGACCGTGAATTTCAGGGAGTACTAACTTTAGGGGATAACACCCAGATCAATTTCCCAATATTGTATCCAGGAAATTATTCTCCAAGCCAAAAAGATCTTATTTTCTTGGATGGGTGTGAAAGTGTGGAGGAAATGGAGAAATATAAGCATAAGATTATTGTGTGCAAGGAAAATCAGGATATCAATGCTCAAATCCAAAATGCTGAGTCTGCAAAAGTTTCAGCTGCAGTTTTCATTATAGATTATACTCTTTCAGAACCCTATAATCAGCACTCAATTCCAATAGCATTTATCGGTTTGAAAGATGGCCAAACTGTAATAAACTACATACAGAAGAGCAAGGATCCAAAAGGAAGTCTGCAATTAAAGAAGACAATTATTGGCACAAAGCCAGCACCAATGGTGTGGCGCGACAGTGGTAGAGGGCCATTTGCAAAATGCAAGTATGTGCTAAAGCCAGATCTTATAGCCCCTGGCAAAATGATTCTAGCATCATGGTCTCCTATTACCGAGATGTTCAGCAATTTCAATATCGATACAGGCACTTCAATGGCAACCCCTCATGTTGCTGGTGTTGCTGCTCTTGTTAAAAAGGCACACCCTGATTGGAGCCCTGCAGCCATTAGATCTTCCCTTGTGACCACAGCAAATCCAGTAGATAACACTCATAGCCCCATTAAAGATGGATCTAGTATTGCTTTGGAAGCAGCCACCCCTTTAGTCCTAGGAAGTGGCCAGGTAGATCCCAATAAGGCACTTGAACCAGGGCTTATCTATGATGCCACAACAGAGGATTATATTAAGCTTCTTTGTGCAATGAACTATACAAAGAAACAAATACAAACCATCACAAGATCCAGTCATTACAAGTGTACTGTAAACAAGTCTTTGGATCTTAATTACCCATCTTTCATTGCTTATTTTACTGGGGATGAATTGAATTCAGAGGGGAAAATTGTGCACGAATTTCGAAGAACTGTGACTAATGTTGGAGAGGGAATGTCAAATTATACTGCGAAATTGACATCCATGAATGGAATAAAGGTGAGTGTGGAGCCAAAGAAATTGGAATTCAAGAAGAAGAATGAGAAGCTGAGCTATAAACTAACTTTGCAGGGTCCAAAACTATTCGAGGAGTTAGATGGGTCATTGAGCTGGGTTCATGATGAAGGTAAATATGTTGTTAGGAGTCCTATAGTTGTCCTAGGGCTGGTCCGATAATAATCCTGTTGAAGAGCATGAACTAGTAGCTACGCCACATATGGCTGCTGTCTGGCTTGTTATCCTTATATCAACAAGTTGGATCAATAATTTGGAGTGAAAGTCTTTCCATTTCATCTTTCTCTTGCTTTATATCTTTTCTTTTCAAATTAACTACCTGACCAACATTGCAACCTGAAAACATTAGAATAAAGAGGAGTCCAAAATCCTGCACAGGAAAATTAAAGCAAATATCATACAGTTTCCAATCATCAGAAGAAAAAAAAATCCAAGATAACCATTGAAAATGAAAACCAAGTATATAAACTACAGAAAGAAAAAATTATGCACATAGAAGGCATTGTATATGGGTGACCATTGAATTGTGGTGTATGTAAACAACACAAATTGCTCCAATAATACCACTCGTTACCAATTAAGTCAACAATGAACAGACCACTAATATTAGGTGTTGCCTAATTCATTCGCATAGCATCAGAATCGACAACCTTGTTTCTCAAAATCAGTCCATATTGCACGACATAACTGTTTCACTTGCCCTTGTTTTGACTTTAACACACAGTAGATCGTACAAATTAATTGAGTGCTTAACATGGAGAAAAATATGCCTGAAAAGTAGATTTCAATCCTTACAAATAATGCAAAAGTATTTGTAAATACTTTCCAACAGGCGCTTGTGTTGCACGAAGGCATGCTAAATGTGGGGAGGTCAGGCGTCTTTCACTGCAGAGAATAGACACAGAAAGAGCCTTATCTCCTGCTTGGCCCATATTCTTGTACAAAAGGAGCAAAATGATAATTATTATAATTGACTAGCATTGTGATATAGAATCATACTGTAATGGGTCATTCTAAACCCAAGAACAAGATAAACTCACAAGAAAATATAAACCCACTCCTATATACAGACACATGTACCAAATGTAATGGACCTCTGAATCTCTAATATAAGCACTCTCAAAAATTCCTCATCATGAAACTGATGATTGATTTAATCATTTATCAGAAAATCTAATTAACTCTAATTGAAATTCAGACACTAATTTAACAATATAAATATAGCAAGTTCAAGGGTCAATTTGATGTTTTTCTCTTCTAATTAATATGAAGTTAACATTAATTTTTCTTCAATTTCGATTGCTAGGTTCACAAATTAGAGTACAATAGATTAAATAGTCAACTGATTAAACAACTAAGCTATATAACTATATTGAAGGTAAATTCTGTGGGAATTGGGATTCTTAGCATTTTTCTCTTTAGTAGATTCAAAATTTCTACAGGGAAGGTTATTTGAGTTTGAAACCTTGATGCTTGTATTATAAGATAGTCGAGTATTAGCTTAGTTTCATCACGATCGTCGGATTAATAATAAACTATTACAGGATTCTTTATCTCTGTATTGGTGCATTATTTTTCAAGCAATTGATTGGCAAATTCTGAACTGGTCTGATCCCGTAGAATTCAATTATTAACTTCACCACACTAAACTTGAGAAAACTTTCAATTTTCAACAATCTAATACACAAAACTTGAGTGCATGCATGTTAAATGTGAGATAAAATAATATTCCAAGAAATAGATAGAACAAAAGAGAAAAGAAGCCATTTGGTCCACACTTATCCTGTTGGTCCTTATTAAAATTTTAGTGGTAGGCCAAAGGGAAAATAATAATAATAATAATAATAATAGAAGAAAACAGTTGATGAATTATTTGTACTTATACTATTGAAATCAAAGAGAACAGCACAGCATTGACTCATGGCTCCTCCAATTTTCAAGGTGGTGCTGGCATGTATCCTTTCGCTCCCATTATCTCTCCTTTTCGCTGTTTTGGCAGAACCCAATTCTTATATCATTCACATGGACACCTCAGCCATGCCCCAAGCTTTCTCTGATCACCATAACTGGTATCTAGCCACTCTTGCTTCTATATCAGACACTTCAAAGCATATCTATACTTACACAAATTCTGTCCATGGATTTAGTGCCTCTCTCACTGACTCTGAACTTGAAGTTCTCAAGAAAGCCCCTGGCTACATTTCCTCTACCAGAGATCGTCCTGCACAAATCCACACAACTCACACTTCCCAGTTTCTTGGCCTAGCTGCCTCTTCTGGTGCTTGGCCTGCAACAAATTATGGTGAAGATATCATTATTGGCGTGATTGACACGGGAATTTGGCCAGAAAGTGAGAGCTTTAGAGACGAAGGAATGAGTCCTGTTCCTTCCAGATGGAAAGGGAAATGCGATTCAGCTGGTGTTGAATTCAATTCTTCTTTATGCAACAAGAAACTGATTGGTGCTCACTACTTCAACAAGGGTCTGTTTGCAGAAAAACCAGAGGTAGTGAACCTTATAGTGAACTCTACCAGAGACACAGATGGTCATGGAACACATACTTCTTCAACTGCTGCTGGTAACTTTGTGAAAGGGGCCTCTTATTTTGGTTATGCCCCTGGTACTGCTAGTGGTATGGCCCCACGGGCTAGATTAGCCATTTACAAAGCAGTTTGGAGATATGGAGTCGTGGAATCTGATGTTCTTGCTGCTGTAGACCGGGCAATTGGTGATGGGGTCGATATATTGTCCTTATCCTTGGCCTTATTCGCAGATGATGCCTTTTTGGAAGATGATTCAATTGCCATTGCTACTTTTGCAGCTGTGGAAAAGGGTATTTTTGTTGCAGCATCAGCTGGTAATCAAGGCCCTATTAGTTTTTCAGTAATCAATGGAGCTCCTTGGCTAGTAACAGTTGGGGCAGGCACATTAGACCGTGAATTTAAGGGAGTTTTGACTTTAGGTGATAAGACCCAGATCAACTTCGCTACTTTGTATCCAGGAAATTATTCTCTAAGACAAAGAGATCTTATTTTCTTGAATGGGTGTGAAAGTGCAAAGGAAATGAGGCAATACAAGCACATGATTATTGTGTGCAAGGACAATCTGAGTGTCAGTGATCAAGTTGAACATGCTGCATCTGCCAAGGTTTCAGCTGCTGTTTTCATTATAGATTTTACTCCTTCAGAATTATTAACTCAGAGCTCATTTCCGGCAGCATTTGTCAGTCTGCAAGATGGCAAGACTTTGATAGACTACATACATAAGAGCAGTGACCCAAAAGGAAGCTTGCAATTTCAGAAGACAATTACTGGGACAAAGCCAGCACCAGTGGTGTGGGACTTGAGTGGTAGAGGGCCATTTCTAAAATGCAAGTATGTCCTAAAGCCAGATCTTATAGCCCCAGGCAAAATGATTCTAGCATCATGGTCTCCAATTAGTGCAGTAACCCAGCTTGGGAAGCATCAATTGTTCAGCAATTTCAATTTCGATACAGGGACTTCAATGGCGGCCCCTCATGTTGCTGGTGTGGCTGCACTTATAAAAAAGGCACACCCTGATTGGAGTCCTGCAGCCATTAGATCTGCCCTTGTGACCACAGCGAATCCACTAGATAACACCCAGAAACCCATTATAGATCCTTCAACTTTTACGTTGGAAGAAGCCAGCCCTTTAGACATAGGAAGTGGCCAGGTAGATCCAAATAAGGCACTTGAACCAGGGCTTATCTATGATGCCACAGTATTGGACTACATAAAGCTTCTTTGTGCAATGAACTACACAAAAGAACAAATACAAACTATCACAAGATCCACTCGTTACAATTGTACTACTGTAAACAAGTCTTTGGATGTTAATTATCCATCTTTTATTGCTTATTTTACTGGGCATGAAACAAAATCAGATGGGAAAGTGGTGTACGAATTTCAAAGAACTGTGACTAATGTTGGAGAGGGAATGTCGAAATATACTGTGAAATTGACACCCATGAAAGGAATAAAGGTGAGTGTGGAGCCACAGAAATTGGTATTCAAGAACAAGAATGAAAAACTGAGCTTCAAACTCACTTTGGAGGGTCCTAAATTTTTGAAAGAGGATGTGGTCCATGGATCATTAAGCTGGGTTCATGATGGAGGTAAATATGTTGTAAGGAGTCCTATAGTGGCTACAAGCTTGATCGAAACTTGAATCGCATCGACTATTAGCTACATATGGGTGTTGTCTGGCTTGTCATAATTGTATTAATAAGAAGAATCAAACCTTCATTTTGGTCTCTGTGCTAAAAATGCCAGAAAGGCACCAACTATTATTTATCAATATCCAAATCAGTGTCCTCAGTAAATGTTTAAAAGGAATCTTGGTTTGATATTAAATTATATTCTCCAATGATGCAGGAACGAGTAAAATTCTTAAATCTATCTTCACAATGTGTTAAGCAAATCTATGATGCCAACAAGGCAATTGAACCAGGCTTGTCTATGATGCCACAGCAGAGAACTACATAACGCTTCTTCGTGGAATGAACTACACCAAGAAACAAAAACAAACCACCACAAATCCACTCATTAAAATTGTAACTAATTTTGGAGAGCAAATGTCAAATTATACAACAATTCTACAAAGTTGACACCCAGATACCTGGTTAGGAATCCTATGGTCGCCACAAGCTCGTATGATTTTGAATAATATTTTGCTGCAATTTATGTTTATATAGCTATGAAATGCAAAAAGTTCCCTTATTTCTTGAAAATTTGTGTTTAATAAGTCAATTGCACAATCGTTGCACTCAAATTCATTATTAATTTCACACTATGAATAAAAGAAAATTTTAACAAGTCACTCCTCATCTCCCTGCTTATTCAATTCTATAAGGACATTCCGTTCAATTGCACAATCAAAATATAAAAATAGAAGCAGAGAAATGAAAAGGCAGAAACTTGAAAGAAATCAACCAATCTTGAAAACTAAAATTAAATTTTATATATAAGCAATTCATTAAGGAACACATAACTAGTCAGAAACAAAAGTTTGTGAAGTAATCAAAGCCAAATTTTCAGAGGCCACTCTACAATTACTTGCCCTCTGTCCCATTGACGCCATTGAAGTTATCTGATATCTATTGGGTTTTACTGAGGCTGGGCATTTTAATTAATAGTATCCAAAAGATGCAAGCTTTAGCTTCTTCTTTTTTGTAAGAATTATTTGGGCTATTTAAGTGATGCACCAAACGCAGTTTGAACTTTGAAGACATGGAATTCGAATCCCAGCTTCCTACCAAAACAAGCATTGAAATAGGGGGCATCGGTTCGCTTTGAACCGTTTTTATCAAACCAAATCAATAAGAATTCTCAATTCAAATCAAATCATTATTATTGTCAAACCATCAGTTTAATTCGATTTGTCAGTTTCAAACTAATTTTTTTTTTTTATAAATTATTATTATTTTATTATAAATTTAGAAAAAAAATACCGATAAAGTGTTGGTAATAAAAAAATTCTAAAAATAGTTTAATATACGATATAAAATTTTTCTATTTCATTAATTAACACACCCAAAATTTATCTTTTTTCTCAAAGATTTAAATTTTTTTATTTTTTTATAATTAATTTTTATAAATGATCTTTTTTAAATTTTAAATTAATAATAAGTAAAAAAATATGTGAGTGTATATAAAATAAAACCAAACGGAATTAATTATAATAATTGTAAAAAGTTATATATATATATATATATATATATATAACTTTGATTCTGTTCAATTTAAAATAAAATAAAAAATCAAACTTCAAATTGAACCAAATTTTTAATTTACTCTATTTTTCAAACTGAAATCAAATCAAATAACTATGAAACCATTAATTTTAATTTAATTTAATTGATTTTATTCGATTTGATGATTTAATTTCTACCCCGACATTAAAATTGCCAATACAAATTAACAGGGAAGCTAACTTGAAAATTGTACCTTCACATAATGTCAGTCCTTCAGACATGGACTTTGCCAAAATGGGCAAAGAGAGAATTGAAGATTTGGATCTTCAATGAGATTCATTAGCTATTTTTTTGTTCTTTGAAAAAATTTTGATATCAAAGTGAGGTCTCGTCTGACACTTTATCTGATCTGCTAAGGAAATTAGAATATTTATTGGGGTTAAGTCTCATGGATTTAGAATGCATAATCCCATTCAATTATTGTGTTTTGAAAACGATTTTTTATTTTTTAAAATTTTATAGGAAGTTGTCATCTTAATTTATTTTTATTGAAAAAAAAATAAAGTAAAAACTCAATTTTGATTCCAATTTGTAGTCAAATGAAAAGAACACTATACTTTCGAACCAGATTTATAGATTCGAAAACTAAATTTTCAATTTTAAGTAATAGTGGCTTTTCATTTAATCATGACTTAAAATATTATTTTCATGAATGATATTTATCAGATGCAAAATAATAAATAAAACCATTAAATCATTCATGTAAAGTAATAATTTATATCAAAATATGAGATACTAATTCTAATTTTTACGAGTTTTAAGTTGATTATACATTCTCCAATATTATACTAAAACAAAATAAAGAAAAGGGAAAAATGATTTTTTGGATTTTTGGACTTGATGCTTGACTAAAAGTATGCATACGTATCAATTTGAATGAGAATTAAAGTACATATAGTTCGCTCTTCTTACGAAAGGGTTTTGATTTGAAAAAAATTTAGACTTCATGCATGTTTTAGGATGAAGTTTAAGGGAATGAGTAATTTAGAATTCCCTAAATTAGATAGATTTTAAATTAAGAAATTTATACATTTGATAGAGAAGGTCGGAGGTTTTTATTTGATCGAAGTTTCATTTTAAAATCGGATTTGGTTTAAGAAATTAAATTAATTCAAAAAGAATTAATTTGAAGCCCTAAAGGTCAATGTCTTAGTCTTATGTTCTTTAATTCAATGAGAATTTAAGAAAATCAGTTTGAATTCAAAAAAAATTAAATCTTTTTTTATTATTATGTATTAATTATGAAACTCAAAAAAAGTTAATTATGATTTTTTTTTTTTAATTCAAAAAGAGTTTAAAGTAATTAAGAAGTGTTTTGTTCTAATTCAAAGAGAATTAGAAAATTAAGTTGAGTTTTAATTGAAAGAGAATTAAAATATTAAAATTAAAAGTGTAAAGATGTGTGTGAGGGATCATAGTGGTGAGAATTTTACTCAAAAAAAGAGAGGTAAGAATGTGGTGGTGAGTGAGTTTGAGAGCTTGAGTAAATAAGAGAGGAAGGAAAGAGGGGTGGGGGCTACTTATAGGAATGAGGAAGGGCGAAAAGATAAATTTAGGATTGGATCCATCGGACCTTAAGGGTGGATCTATCATGTTGCTGGCGGGCAACACCTTTTTCACTTATTTCGAGTTTGTGACGGATTTCATTTCATTTGATATGAGTCTAACTAAATTTAGAAGATTAAAAAAATTTAGTTACTTCTCAAATGACTAAATATTTATTTCAGAATTTATAAAAATTTAATTATATACAATAAAATATAAAGATACATATTCATAATCAGTAAATAATTAATTGAATTGTATTTGAAAATCTTTTGTATTGTTTTCAAATCAACAACTTAAATATAGTTTTTCCTAACAATTTTTGGATCTATAATCCTCTAATTCAAAGCAAATTACCATCACAAATTTTGATAATTTATTTATAATAATTCATTCATTTATCGCAAATTGAGCCTACAAGATATTAAAAATTACAAAGGGTACCTATTCAACTTGATCCCGTGCACATCTACGCATGATATTTTGTGGACACACGACCATACAAAATCATCTAAGCAAGATTTGCACTATATTGATTGAAATTGGGAAAACAAAATATGTACAAAGTTGATATCATGTCCAATCTTGAAGCCCAACATCGCCAAGCCAACAACCATATTATAAATGTCATTTCATTTTCTTGAACACGTTGCATGCTTTAGTACAGATTTTGGAATCTAGCTAAATCACAGGCTGTCTAAAATTACCAATTACACACGTATCAGCCATAGATCCTTTAGGTGGTAAAAGCAAAATTTGGTGTCGATAGTATAAAAATAAAAGTGATCACAAATTTTAATAAAATATTAGTCTAATTAATAAGAAAATTTATTTTTATAAATTGAAATTTAATTTTTAAATTCAACATTTAAAAAATATTTTTTAAATATATATTAATCGAGCATAAAATGCGTGCTTAAATTCAAACTGATAAGAAAATTCAGTTTCAACTTTCCATTGAGAATTACACTAATATGAGAAAATCGAAACCGACAAAACAAAAAAAAAAAGAGTGACCACAACATAAGTGGCTGGCCTATTTTCTCACTGTTTTCACGGCCTAACTAAGACCTTTGAACCCAATACCATAGAATGGTCCAGGTATCCATTTCAAGCACCGCTTAAATTAAGGTGGACCTTTGACAAAAAGGATCAGAACATAACGCATTGAGGAAAAAATTCTAAAGGATTGCGTAAACAGGCTAATAAAAGTAAAGTATCATATAACTGTAAAAGTATGCTGATTTCATTCATTTTTATTTGCTAGCTACTTGTGCACATTCATTTTTATTATGCATTCCAAATAAAAGTGATTGTGAATTTAGGGTATATTTGGTTCAAAAATTGCAATTTATTATTGAGGATAGACATAGTTTATAATTAAATAACGAGAGTTAGTGATCAAAAATTAAACTATTAAATGTTAATGGATAAAAATCTAAAATATAATTACAGGATATTACTATTTTCACAGCTTCAATTAATATTGTTATAATCTAATAAGTTTATTTTATCACATTAATTAGCTGTGACAATAACAGTATAGGTTATATAAATAATAATGCCTTATTTATAAATAGCAAACTAGCTACTGGGTTTTAAAAAAATAAATTATTATACTATTTTAATATTTGTTGTAATTAATACTTTAATTCTACTATTTTAATTTTTTTAAAGAAAAATATAATATCATCATATTAAAATGGAAAATTGGTTACATCATCTATAATCAACACACTTTAATTCATATTTATATTATTATGAATTTTTTATACTTCATCCATTTTAAAATAAATATTTTAATTATAAAAAGTATAAATATTAAAAATATTTTTTTTATCATTTTAACTTTTATTCTCTCATAATTAAATACAATCATCTCATTTATTATTTTAATATCCCTCTCCTAATTAAATACAACCATCTCCTTATTTTTCAAAAAATAATAAATATTTTTATTTTTTTTAAGTTTATATTAACTATATAAGGCCAAATATATGAGGGTATTATTGAAATATTAAGGTAAAATATAATTTAAATTAAGAAATAAAACAATTAAATTAGTACATACAAAAAAAATTAATACTTTTATTTTGGAACTGAGAGAGTAATATTTTAATTATTGATATATTTTAGTTTATATAATATTTTTATACTTAAAATTTTGAAACATAATTAATGTATTTTAATTCCTGAATTACTATATTATAGAACGCTTTAGTCTATTAAAATTTTATATTTTTCATTAAAATTGGTTTAGAAATTAAAAGTGTCCATTTTGAAATAATAGAAACTTAAGTGCTAGTTATAACTAATTTAGGTGTTACAATAATTTATTCATTTTAAAATGTATTCCAATTATTTTATATTTTCAAATATTTTAAATCAATTATTAAAAACGCAAATATTGAGTAAATTTTACTTACACCAACTATATATATATAAGAATATAGAAACAAAAAATAATAGCAATATTTTTTAAAATAAAAGTTATATTAATTAAAATGAAAAATTTAGCAACACCTAGTATTAAACTAAACCTAATAGGTAAAATTAAAGTTCTAGTTAAATATTGGAAGGTCAACCCAACTGTAGGTAGTCAGGCAATTGAGAAGGGTCCTCAAGTACATATATACATTACCCACCACAATTTGATTCACAATATAGAATAGTATTTTTAATTTAGAGGGTATTTGTATATGAAATCCCACTTTAAAATTTAAAAAATATTAAATAATATTTCAAATGTTTAAATAATTAATTTAAAATATTATTTTAAAATTTAAAAAAAATTAAATTATACATAACATTTTTTTTTAAACGATATTTTTAAAATTTTATTTTCAAAACAAGATTTTTACCTAAATACTCCCCTTAAACTAATTTTTTTATTCGATTATATATCTATAAAAATATATTATTTTATTTAAAACAAATTATGTTTTAAAATTAATTTTATTAATTATCTATCAATATAAATTAATAATAAAATTCAAATATATTATAAAATAAAATTTTAATTTCTTAGCATTAAAAATTAAATTTCTCTTATTTCTATTTATAAAAAAATATATTATTTTTAAAATTTTTATTATCTATTTATTCTAGTATTATTTTAAATTTTAAATTATTTTTATATTATTTATTAAAAAAATTATATTATCTTATTAAATTATTTATAAAATCTAATTTTTATATTATATAATATTATTTTAATTATTTTTAATTTAACTATAATTCAAAATTGATGACATTTAGTTTCGCCGGAAAAGCAAGACCAAGCAGAAAAACATTGTCGGAGTATTATTTTTCTTTTCCCTCTTAAATGAGTGCGATCTTGGAAATCGTGAGGAGATGGATTTTCTTAATTCTATTTCCCTTTTTTGCTTCAAAAGGACTTTAGACCGACTCCACATTCTTTAATTACAATTTCTTGACTTAATTTTCGTTTCTATGCTAACACTTGAATGGCATTACAAAATTTGCAAAATTAGATTAGGAAAAAGGACCAATTAAATAATGAAAGTCTATAAATTTATTTTTTATGAAATTTAATATAAATAAATATAAATATTTAAATAGATTAATTATTTTTTAATTTTTCGGATATATATATATATTAAATGTAATAATAATAATTTTAATTTTAAATGGTAAAAAAATTATTCAGTAATACGATAATATTTTATTTTACTCATAATAAAATAAATTTAATATGTGATTAAAATGAAAATATATTTATATATAAAATTAATGTGTTGATATATAATTTATAAAATGATATCAATCATAAAAGTTAAATGTCTTTTTATATCCCATTAGCCATTAATTATCACGAAAACAAAACATATTGTGAACATCAAAATGTGTGAGAGTTGACAATAAACCTGTGAAATACACCAAAGAAACGTCAAGTAGACAATCCCAGCCAGTTACAGCAAAGTCCACTATCCCCTTATTAATTACCTACATAATAATCGTACGTTTCTAGAGATCCTACAAAATTACAAATTACAAATCAAACTCTCTCACATTTCTATTCTTCCTTTTCACTTCACTTTTCCATCTCTCCTCTCAGTAACCTATCAAACTAAACTACAATTAAGTTTTCAAAACGACAATATGTCAAGTACTCAACTCTCTAAAACTGACTCAGAAGTAAGCAGCCTGACTCAGTCATCTCCGACAAAATCATCACCGCCTCGCCACCCTGTATACTATGTTCAAAGCCCATCAAGAGATTCTCATGACGGTGAGAAAACCACAAATTCTTTTCACTCTACGCCAGTGCTTAGCCCAATGGGCTCACCTCCACATTCCCATTCCAACTCTTCTTTCGGCCCTCATTCACGCGAGTCTTCTTCTACCCGATTCTCTGGCTCTCTCAAGCCTAATAACCGGAAAACATCCGATGGGTCTAACCGGAAAGTCAGCCGGAAACCATGGAAGGCGTTTGATGCAATTGAAGAAGAGGGCCTTCTTGATGGAGATATGATCCCAGATGGAATGCCTCGCCGTTGCTATTTTCTTGCTTTTGTTGTGGGATTTTTTATACTTTTCTCTGTTTTTTCATTGATTCTTTGGGGTGCAAGCCGTCCTCAAAAACCCACCATCACCATGAAGGTAAATTAATTAATTAAGCTTTTTTTTTTTTGTTAAATTTAATTCCCATTATTAATATATTAAAGTCTCATTGATTTTTTATTAATTACTAATTAAGAGACACAACCTTTTGTGACGATGTTAATACAACCTAGCTATGATTAAGATAAATTATATTAATAATTACCAAAATTTGCTCTTGAAATTAGGCTATATAACTTTAGTTTATTAATTTTGATATTAGATTAAAAAATAATATATATCATTGAAAAATAAAATATTTTTTACTTTTAATGATGTTGTTTGGATACAAACCATATTTTGAAAATAAAATTTTAAAAATGTTATTTCAAAAAAAATTGTCATATTTAATTTAAATTTTTTTTTTTTAAATTTCAAAACGATATTTCATACTTATTTTAAGTAAATTAAAACACCCTTAAAATAAAAAGCATAATTTTTAATGGGTAGATTTTAAATTAATTTGTTATAAGAGATTATAATTTTTTTTCAATGAAATATTTTATTTTTAGTGTTATATAAAAAATGTTTGGATCTATTTAAAATATATATGAAATATTATTTTGAAATTTAAAAAATATTAAATAATTTTTTAAATATTTTGGTGATAATTTAAAAAAATATATATATAATAATTTCTTTTGAAACTACATTTTCAAAATAAAATTTTTATCCAAATACCACATAAGCATTCCGATAATAAATTATTATTTACAATATTTGTACATTAATGGTTTGTGAATGAAAATATTGAAATGGTTTTGGTTGCAGAGTATAGTTTTTGATCAATTTATAGTACAAGCGGGTGCGGATTTCTCAGGAGTAGCTACAGAAATGGTGTCAATGAATTGCTCAGTGAAGCTCACATTTCACAACTCTGCTACGTTTTTTGGGGTCCATGTAACTGCAACACCTTTAGATCTATCTTTCTCTCAACTCACTATAGCCACTGGAACTGTAAGCATGCATTTCTCTAATTTTTCTCATTCTTCTACAATTAATGTGCGTTACATTGTTAATTTGTTAGTTCCAATTTGGGACCAATTGCTAGTCTTGATGATTATTAGGTTTAAAGTTTCTTCAATAATATATAATTATTATACTTATAAAATTTGAAATGGTCAACTATCAAACACAAGTAATAATTAATTTTATATTTTTTTAGTCTAGTCTTAATAATTATTAGGTTTAAAGTTTTTTCAATAATTATATAATTATTATACTTATAAAATTTTAAATTCTCACAAGATTAAATTTTTTTAGACCCATATTAACTACGAAACGCGAGCAAAATTTAATTTTATATATATTGTGGTATAAAAATACCTTTTGAATTTATATATACCTATAGACTAATAGTTTAATATTATCTAAGTCCTAATGTAGAATATGTGTGTTTTTAACCGAATAAAATAAGAATATATGGTGGGTGAAATTTACTACTAAAAAATTTCAAATATATATCTTAGAAATAATGGACATGTATCAAACAAAAAATAATAATAATTGTACAATTATGACATTGATTAGTTTCATTTTACTTTATATAGTAATAGTGATTGATAATAAACTAAAATTAGTATATTATTATAGATACATAGCAACATCAATATAATTGAATTATGCATGTGTCTTGTACATAAAAATTTAGAATTTAATAACCAAATATTTATCTCATAACATAACTACGTATTTAGATTTTATAAACATTCACAATACTGATACTCCCTAATAAATATTTTTCATGAACCAAAAAAGTATTGAAAATTAGGTACATTTGATTACATGTATGTGATAATTCAAGTAGCAGATTGATTTTTTTATATAATGATTTTTTTTTATATATATTTCTAATTGCTAAATTATTTTAAACGGAATTAAATGTGAAATTTGGGTAACTGGTTTTTGCAGATGAAAAAGTTCTATCAATCAAGAAAGAGTGGAAGATCATTAACAGTAACGGTAAAGGGAAGCAATATCCCATTATATGGTGGGGGAGGTAGCTTGGGCAGTTTGAATGGTGCGCCAACTCAACCAGTGCCATTGACACTCAATTTCATGGTTCGATCAAGGGCTTATGTTTTGGGCAAGTTGGTCAAGCCCAAGTTCCTCAAAAAGGTTGAATGCTTAGTGGTTATGGACCCCAAAAAAATGAATATGGCAATTTCACTCAAGAACAAGTGCACTTACCAGTAATTTAAAAAATAATAAAAATCACTTATTAAGAGTAGTAATAATTTATTAATGAGAAGAAATCTCCAGGACTGAGAGGTTTCAACTCATCGGAATCAAATTTATATAAGAAAAAAATAAGGAAATGTTACGTGTGCATTATTATTATTATTATTATTATTATTATGTCATTTTGCTATTTATTCTTGGGCAATATATAGATATATATTATATTCAATTTATTATATATAAAGTTCTATAACCAAAGAAGACAATAGATCTTGTGGGGTGAGGAGGAAAAGGGAAGCTCCTGAGAAGCAGATCTGGCAATGTATAGTTCTGAACTTCTGGCTTATGGTCAGGACTAAGGAGTTGGTGCTTTGGACCCATTAAGAATCATCCACCAAATCTACAATTTGGATTCGTCGGTGGCTTTTATGACAATATATATGTACTTAATTGAAATTTCTTCTCTATTAAACATTGTTAATGTTAATAAAAATTAAAATCCTCTGTTTTTTCTAGTCCTACCTGTTTAAGATTATTGTGATTGTTTGACCATTGTTTTAGTTCTTATGTAACAAAGGTGTTAATTGGTAGAAATTAGTATATACTGATAAAATTGGTAATGTAATATTAATATCAATGGATTGTAACATTAAATTGGACTATATAATTTACTGGCTTAATCTAGTGGTAAGATTTCAAGTCTCATTCATATTAATTTCTTCTCTAATGTTAAAAAAATTATAAAAAAAGTGAATTATATGTACATTATAATTAGAATTATTAATTAATTTTTATTAGAAAATAATAATTTTTTATACTATTTGAGACACAATTAACATTACATTTACACCAACTTGGAATTACACAAATCCAAATAATTTATAAACTTAAAATTAATCAAACGGAGGTCAATATCTATCTGTTTATTTAATTTGGTTTGAAAGTATGATCTACTTAAATTTCTTAATGTAACTCACTGAAATTTGGTATAATTTTAAATTAATTAATAAATAAATATTCATAAATTTTAAATTATTTGTCAAGAAAATTCAATATTATGAATCATCATACTTAACTTGAAATCCACCCATTCATATAAATTTGACTTAAAATCATTTGTGTAACTTAACCTAATTGATAATTGAACCAACCCACATGTTGAAATGACTCCATTTGAAATAATCTGAAGAAAAAAAAGACACTCTAAATAATTCAACTTCAACTTATTAACTCATACATCAAAATATAATTTATTAATAAATATATATACAATCTGAATGACGAGTCTAACATAATAAAATATCCTTTCCTCAATAATAATAATAATAATAATAATAATAAAAACTTGTCAACTCTGCATTCAATTACGTCATTTCAGCCACAAAACTTTTAATTTACTCTTATATAAGTTGCTATTTATTTATATGGCATTTACTTCAAGATTCTAGTATAGATGGTGAGTAATTAAAACAGAACATATATATATTGTGGTAAAAAGAATTTAACACTTCATTTCCTTCTCTTCCATTTATGGTAGACATCTAACTGGAATTAGGCATGTGCATTCAAATTAAAGTGTGATACAAAAATTGGGTAAATTCCCTTTCCCACATGTAAAATGGGGAAATTTTAATATCAAATAAAACTATCTATGGGGTGCATGGGAAAGGGATCCAAAATCAATTCCCTGTAAGTAAAAAAACAATACAATAATATTATGAGGTTGCAAAATTTTCAATGTGAAAGTAACATTTATTGAACATGGTTGATGAACCCAAATCATGTGAGCATTCAAAACCTTTTCCACAACTCCTAAATCACATGCTTATTAAGCAACAGTTATTGGCATTTTATTATGTCACATGACAGCCCCATGCCTTTCTTATTTTAATTACACAATTCATATTATATGTATCTAAGCCTTTTCTTTCTTTAACCTAAAATAAATCCTTATTGCTGACCTTTTCTATTCAATGATAATGATATGATTCACACTTATCATTAACTGTATATATTATTTTAGTATTGGGAAGAAAATTTTTAATATCACTAAAATTCAAATCTTAATTTCCACTATTGTCTTATTTAACTATACCAATTCACACTAATTATTATATTTATTTCAAATGATATGGTAATTAAATTTATATGTTTATATTAATATTGAGAGTAAATACTAATATATGGTATTTGTATACTATTATCCTTTCATGCTAAAATTTTAACCAATAAACAAAAATTATAATCAATGAAAAAAAAAATAATTTAATAAAAAAAATACTTAAATTTCGTTTCGTACAGAGATCTCTAAAAATGTTTGTAATAAATGTAATAAAGGTAACATTTTTGGGAGGTCATGGAATGATGGAATAACTTACTGCTACAACTTTCCTTGCAATTTATTTTTTATAGAAAAAGGTAAAATAAAATGAGAAATTAGTATATAAAACTGAAATATATTTCTCATATTTATATAAAAATATATTATATTAGAGACACATTCGTGTGAATTTATTTTTATATAAATAAAATGAGTATATTTTTATTTTATTTAATAATTTCTCAAAATAAAAATCTCAAATTTTTACATTGAGATCTATTAAATTTTTTTAATGAATTTTTTTAGGTTTATTTAATCATATCAATTTTTAATTTTGGCATAAACAGGTGAATAACCAAATGAAATTAATTCTCCTATTAGATTAACATTGTACAAATGGAAATACCAACTCAACACCTTTTATGATGCTAGTCTCTCTGCCATCAACTCTTACTCTCATTATTACATTAAATAAATCATAACCTTAAAAATTTCACTCTTTGGATTCAAATTCTTAGGCAAACAAAGTATTCAAAAGGAATTGAATTCAGCCTAAAAGAATAAGAAAAATGAACGTTTTTAAATAAGAAAAAGAAGATCTCAAATTTTCAATCACAAATAATCAAATGAAATTGAAATACACAAGATCTCAAAGACTTGTATTAACAATTCAGAAGAAGCAAGAAAAACAAAAGTTGCTCGTTACTCATAGTAATAAAGTTATTAGAGGCAGGGAGATCCATCTCGAATTTGGTACATTGGGAATCCAATCATGCAATTAAAAAGATAGAGTTTGAGTTATGAACTCTATAATTTAGACTTTTAAACCAACAGCACAAATTGTCTCACATTTCTAATCTCTAACTTCCATCTACCCATAGATAATGTTACTATCCAAATATATGTGGATCCCACAACTAACGAACCAAATTATTTCAAAAGAAAATAAAAATAAATGAAATTGCAAATAACCCAAAAAAAATATATATTTGAGGAAAAAAAATTAGTTGATGTTTGGTTTAGTTTTTTGATACGGCTATTAATTTTTTTATTCCCAACAATTATATCATAGCGTATAGTTACTAACAACTATTAGCTGTTAGATAGTTAAATAACAGTTATTTACAAAAATTTTAATTCGAAATTTTTTAAAAAAAACTCATGCTTTTTTAATTAAAAAAATTAAATTACCTTCTAAAAATAATATTTAAATAATAAAATAAATATTAATATTTATTTTTAACGGTCATTGAACATATTAATAGCTAACAATTAATAATAATTTTATCAAACACTTGTAACAATCAGTTATTAGATAACAACCACCAGTTATCAGTTATCAGTCATAACTACCAGTTAACAGCTATCAACAATAACTAACAACTATTGTAAATAGCTAAATCAAACGGGACCTTAGAATTAAGGATGACAATGAGTTGAGTTTGGGATGAGTTTTACAAAACTCAAACCCGACCCGTTTAATATATTCATTTATATATTTTTTTTATTTTTTCTTTAACTATATATATATATTTAAATATCTATATAATAAAATTTATATTTCACATAAAAAATAATTATAAATTAAAAAATATTAAAAATAAAAATAAAATATATATAATATATATAATGAGGTTGGATTCGGGATGATATTATTATTACCCGAACTCGATTTGAACCCACCACGAATTAAAAAAAATAGTCACGTCACCTCTATTTATCCAACGGGGTGGATATCTAACAGGCGAATATAATTGCCATCCCCAGTTAGAACGGACTAGGAACCTGAGAAATGGAATTGGAGAGATGGGAGAGCAAAAATGAGGATTGAAGAAGAAAAACCCATGAGAAAAGGAAGGCAATGGCGAAGACGCATCCAAAAAGATATATGGGCATCAGCTCGTTGCATAATATTGTGATAGTAACATGTTGTTTGTGATGACCGTATTGGATTGTGGAATTAAAACTTGATGAGAGAATTAACTCCATCTGGTTTTGGCATATTTGTGCTAAAATTAAAAATTGACATGTTTAAATGATAAAAAAAAATTCATAAAGGGTTTAATAGCGCCTATTATGAACAATCATTTTTTTTTTTTACCTTTTCTATTTTTTTATTATAAGAATAGTGATAGATGCCATATTAAATGAGATAATTAAGGTGATAAGAATGGTTAATAGTATTTTCTAGATGTTAATGTTCATATCATCCTTAATCTCATTAATGTTGCAACTAGAACATGCTTCAAGCAATTAATGGTATTTGTTTCAATAAATTATTTTGGGGGGCTTAATAGGGTAAGGAGTACATACAAGAGTTGGAAACTCATTAACATCAATCAACAAACTACAAACAACAAGAACATTTTTCGGTACAAATTTCACCAAAATTCTGAAGAATGACAGTTGATGGTGTAGTTAAGGAATCCAGAGAATATTTTCAATGATGCTTTTCCTACTTTTCAGATCCTTTAATTTGGTTTTTATAAGTACTAAAAATTAAATAATATCACCAATTAACCAATCAAAAATTACACCAATTAACAGTTTTCCCCTAAAACAGCGCAGGGACTTTTTTTTTTTTTTTTGGTAAACTGGTTTTGCATGTAACTTAATCTGATCACTTTAATACCATTAAATGAAATGCTTCATACACAGCAGGGTCTTTATGTAGGGTTTAATCCCTTAATTTATACATAAACATGAGATCCACCGTGCACTCTGTTCTATGCCCTGTAGTCTTCAGGAAATTTGGTTAAAATTTTTTAGGAAAATTAACAAAAAATTCCTTATAAGTGCAAATATCAGCTTTCTTGGAAAAGAAAATTAATCTACTGTGTCATTCAACGAAAAATTGTTCTATACACTTGGCCACTCAGAACCACCAATCAGGAATATTCAATAATCTAAAGTCAGTCTGTTTAATACATCGATGTCTGTCTGTCTGTTTCCTACTCATTTACAAATACCAAACAATCATCACCCATTAAAAAAAAAATATTAATGGAATCTGAATTGTTAGAAGTGATTAAATAAAAAAATCTCCTGAGAATTGAATTCGCTGCTCTGGTTCATCATCATTATCTTACAGTGACCCAACTCTCAGAAGAAGACCAATTGCAACCCTGATCATTCCCCAGTTGCCGGATTCTTTCCGCCGGCGAAGGCGAAATAGACAAAGAGGACCAATCAAATCTTGATTCTGCTTCCTTGAGAGACCATAATTCAGATTTTGGTGATGAAGAATTAATTGAGACCCAGTCTGGAAACTCAAAAGGACATCTTGGTGATGATGATGGTGAAGATAATACTTCTTTTTTCTTGAATGTAGCAGTTTTATTGTCGTTAGCAATAAAAGGATGATCCAGAAGCATATTGGCGGTCCATCTTGTTTTAGGGTCTTTAACAAAACACTTGGATAGAAAATCTTTCCCTTCTTTAGACAATTCTTGAGGGATTTCTGGCAATTCATCTCCTACTCCAATTCGAATCAACAAAGCTGCAACATTTGTTTCCGGATTACAATTCCATGCTGGTTTTCCGGTCACCATCTCAACCAACGCACACCCAAGAGCCCAAACATCACAAGCCGAATCGTAATTGTTTTCATTTACTGATTCTGGGGACATATACAGAGGAGTTCCACGAAATTCTATGCTCCCCTGTTTTTCCCCTGATTTCTTTGCCAATCCAAAGTCAGCAATTTTTACTTCCCCATTCTCGAATAACAATAAATTTTGAGGCTTTACATCACAGTGAGCAAACCCTTTAGCGTGAATATAACGAAGACCCTTTAGTATCGATCTCGTGTAATTTTTAATCTCCGATTCCGGTAAGCAACCACCGGACTTCTTTACCCTTTGAGCTAAACTACCACCGGAAGCATACTCTAAAAGCAAATTATAAAATCTCTCCCCGTTTTCAATACTCTGATCATCTCCAAAACACTTAATTACATACTCGCAATCATCAAGCTGAGATAAAACATCCTTCTCATTCATAAGCAAAACAGAGTCGAAAAGATCACAAGATTTCACAGCCATTAACGGAAAAGAGCTATTTCTAGGAATAGCCAAATTAACAGTAGAAAAACTACCAAAACCAATGGAATCACCTCGAATCCAATCCATAGGAGAAAGAATTAGTAGTTTCTTGATGAAAATCGAAAGAAATTTATATGAAAAACAGAGAACAAAGAACTCAATTTTTTTCCTTGTTGGGTTTGGTTTTTGTTTTCCTTTCTTTGAGGGAAAGGAGGAGAGAATAGAGGTCACAAGTCGCAACTAACTAGCGATACAAGAGAAGGCAAAATTTATCTTTATATATACAGAGAGAGTGTGTTTTTTATTTATTAGTTTTTTAGGCAAATACTTTGAATATTAATTGTCGGCATAATTAATGCACGTGATAGTCAAGGATATTATTTGCAAATAAAATATATATATATTTATTTTTTATTTTTTTCTGGAAATTATTTATATGTAAAAAAAATAAATAATAAGTTAAAAAATTGAAACGGGTAAGACCCAGTTGGGAAACGCGGATGATATTACATAAGGTCCTTTTTCGTGGATATTTCTTCTTGATTTTTAGCTTTTTTACCGTATATATATGTGTGTGTATACGCGTAATTGGATTGTGCACACGCTTTATTTTGTTTTCCTTCAAAAATTTTACTACCCTTTTTTTTTTCTTTTTAATAAAGAAAATAGGAGTTTATTTTGAAAATAAATCCAAAATAAATAAGTTAAAATTTAAATTCTTTTGTATTGCCTAACAATTTAATTATTATTATTATTATTATTAAATTAAAATCAAGTTATCTAGATGGCCTGGCAAAAGATTTACAACTTGATTTATTAATAATGTAACTTCTATAAAACTTTACTATTTTTTTTTTTTTTATCATTTGAGAGGAAGAATGGTGTAAATTCAGACTGTAAATGTATTTATATTTAAGACTCTGTTTAATTTAACTATTTATAAAATAGTTGTTAGTTAATAGTTGATTATTATAAATATTTGATAAAATTATTATTAATTATTAGTTTTTAATATATTTTAAATGTCAAAGATAAATATTAATATTTATTTTTTATTTAAATATTATATTTTAAAAAATAATTTAATTTTTTTTTTTAAATAAATATGAATTGTTTCAAAAAAAAAATTAAAATTAAAATTTTTATAAACAACGATTTAACTATCTTACAGCAAATAAATATCATTAATCAAATAAATTTAATATAACTGTTAAAAATATAAATAAAAATTAATAGTTGTACCAATAAATTTTTTGTCAAAAATCTATTAAGGTGTGCTATATAACTTTTATATTACATGTACTTAAGAGCAAAAATACTTAGTGTAGTTCAAGAGATTACTCCGTTGTTACTTGGTTTAAAATCCTATATTATTAATTTGGGATATAAGTTATACAATTAGTATGATAACATCTCACCACACTTGGCAATTTCAATGTCCACGAGGACTGGCTATGCACTAGACTCTTCCTAACCCCTAGTAAACACACATAACCACTTGTGCTACTCTATTACAATTAGAAAAATTGGTGGTCAGCTTTAATACAAGTTGATACTAATGTTTGGGAGAACAACTCCTCAAAGTATAAAACCTTGTATTCAAAATATACTGTTAAAATATTATATAGATGTAATGCCCTTTTTTTGTCAGTGAATTCTTCATGTTTTACAGGATTTCTTGCCCCCTGTCGGTAGGCAATTGGATAGTAGATATCATGCAGGTTCCTAAATTATTTAAAGAATCAAGCAACTTGGCATATCTATTATATGTTGAGCTTTTTTCCTAACAATAACAGGAAAAAAAAAATTTACTATTTTATAATAAAATCTATAATAATTATCCGTTTATATCAATCGCGTGGTCATTGACCGCTCTGTCTGATATAGCGCATCTGAAATTTACGTTATCTGACATAACACATTCAAAATTTGCGTTGTCAGACGTAGCGCATCCAAGAAATGCGCTGGCTGCGCTATATTATTATTTTTTTTAAATTAATATTTTTTAAATTTTTTAAATTTTTTTTTTTAAATTAATATTTTTTTAATTTTTTTTTAAATTAATGTGAAAGCGCAGACCTCTAATTTTTTTTATTCCAGATAACACAATATCTGTAAGTATTTTTTTTTTAATTAATACTTAAAACTAGTTAATAGTATTTTATTAAAATCATGGTAGTATTAAATTTAATTAATTAAATAATTAAATTTTAAAAATATTACAAAACGAATTTATTAATAAAAATATTCATTTTTATTGCACTAGTATATTACCAAAATAATAAAAATATTCATTAAATTTAAAATGCTTCACATTTAATTAAAATACTCTAAATATTAACTTAAAATGTTATACAAAATAATATTACTAAAATGAGAATAACTTTTTAATCTTTCTAAGTTAATATTAAAAAATTTAAACGACAATCAATCACAAAATAAAAAAAATAATAACTTACTGATTGTGCGGTTAAACGAAAAATAGTTGGGGAGTTGAAAAATTAAAGAGTCTAAATCTAACAAAATATTATTATAAATAATTAATTTACTGATTCATAAAAAAATAACAACACTAACAAATTTAATATTATGTGTGTAAATTATTAATTTTAACTAAATTTTTTAAAATTAATAATTTTAACAATAAAAATATAATACATCAAAAATATTTATTTTTAAAATTTAATTATTTAATTAATTAAATTTAATACTACCATAATTTTAATAAAATACTATTAACTAGTTTTAGGTATTAATTTAAAAAAAAAATACTTATAAATATTGTGTTATCTGGAATAAAAAAAATTGGAGGCCTGCACTTTAAAATTAATTTAAAAAATATTAAAAAATATTAATTTAAAAAAAATTAAAAAAAAATATTAATTTAAAAAAAATAATAATAATATAACGCCGTTCTTGACTGCGCTAGGTCTATAGCGCATTCTTTGGATGCGCTATGTCAGACAACGCATGTCTTAGATGCACTAAATTAGACAGCGCGGGCCTCAAATACATTATGTCAGACAGAGCGGCCAATGATCATGCGATTGTGATATAAACAGGTAATTATTATAGATTTTGTTATAAAATGGTATTTTTTTTTCTGTGTTATTGTTAGGAAAAAAGCTCTTATATGTTCTTCTTCTTCTTCTTTTTTAAATCCATAAATGTGGAAAATAAGTGAATAATGAATTTAATCAAAACTAATCCCTCTACCCCAGCAATGTAACCTAACACTCCCAAAACGTGTATTTGTAGGAGAAATCTGCCTCTTTAAGATAATTATAGCATCTTTTGATTGTAACTTGGGACAAAAGATTTATATAATTAACTATTCTTTCCTAACTTACATTCAATGAATAGAATCCGAGTCTGTGTTACATGCAAGAAATAAACAAGCATATGCCCAAAAGTGTAGCTGTCTTTAGACGCAAACCCTCTATGCGTGTCAATTGTGAAGTTGGCAATTAGCCAATTACAAATAATTTCGTCGATAATTATTGTTATTAATTGGGAGTTTTGAAACAAATATTTAAACTAAATTAATAATTTATTGGTCTTTTAAAACTATTATAGATTTAGATTTGATTTTCAATTATAAAATCATAAAATCGAGAAGATATTATTTTATTTTTTTTAGTATTATTTTTATCCCTTATTATTTACATAAAATGCTTAACAATTTCCCACATCTTTGTAGAAGTATTATATGTTATAACAGTTGGGAATAATGTGAAGTGTAATTATGGAACATTATCAGCTAGGGAATGGGGAGTGGGGAAGGGAGTAGCAATAGACCAACTTGTTTGTTCTTGCAAAGAGTGTCTGCATAATCAGAACAGCTCACAAAATCTTACAAGAGTCTTTTTAAATGAAATCTTATCCATATAGGTGTTAAAGAAGTTTCTACTGACACAAAACTTATGCTATTCTTTTTCATAGTTGTTCACAGCTCATGCATACTTAATTATATATGGTTTTTTTTTTTTCATTTGAACATTGAAGTGGGGATGGGTATCGTTTCTAAATTTATTATCCAGAAAAAATATGTATTTATCATTAGACTATATATCGGTGTGTACTTAATTATATATGTTAATTCATACAAATATACAGTATGGTTAGAAACATGAATTTTGAAAAATGAAAATCTATAAGAAGCCATATGACTTTTCTTTTTGGGCCCTTGAATTAAGTTAATCCACTTCATGAATGAATAATAGGGAGGAAATTTCCATTACCTTATACGCAACTAACTACTGTTTAACACGTTTACAGTTGGTCTTTTTTTATTTAGGAATTAGGAATTTAGGATACTTCCTATTCTCTGTCACTCGTCTCCCGTTGTTTTTGTCTTTATTAAAGAAACTTCCATTAATTAAATTAAATTTAATAATTATATAAATATTTATAAATGGATATGGAAATAAAAGTAAAGTCTATTTATTTTGGTTTTCTAATTAATTTCCGGCAGTGGGATTCTAGTTCTTGGTCAGTTGGCAAAATCTGAAAGTGTCATATTTATCTTAATCAAAGTAGTTTAAAATATAATAATATTAAAAATCAACTCAGACCTCATGAACCATAACTAAAGAAATTCAGAAATATTGAGAGAAAAAAGAAAAAATCTGATAAAAATATTGTTGAGTATATTTTAATTAGAATTGGGTCTACATCACTTTCTTTATATACAAAAGAAATAAAAGACTAAACTAACTAGCTATATCAAATTATTTACAATGTTGCCATTATGTACAAACTAACTATTACAACACAGAAACAAATATTATACTTGTACCAATAAATTAAATACGTCAACACCAACAACCCCCCCCGCCCCCCCCTAAAGATGGAGTCTGGTGAAACAACAGACCCATCTTGGATAGACAATCAGCATGTAATGAAGGTACAAGAGGCTTAGTAAACAAATCTGCAAGTTGTAACTTAGATGGCACATGCTGTGGAAGCACAAAACCTGCAGTAAACTGATTTCTTACTATGTGACAATCTATTTTAAGATGTTTAGTCCGTTCATGAAACACCAGGTTCTTAGTAATGTGGATGGCAGCCTGGTTATCACAAAACAGTAGAATAGGAAGCAAAACAGGTATGTGAAATTCCTGAAGCAAATAGGTGACATACTGCAATTCAGAAACAGTGTGTCCTGAACTTCTATATTCGGCTTCAACGGAAGAACGCGATACTGTAACCTGTTTCTTTCTTTTCCATGCAATAAGTGAAGAACCCATTAAAATACAATAACCAATGACGGATTTCCTAGTTAATGAATACGCTGCCCAGTCAGCATCTGAATATGCTGTTAATTGAAAATTGGCAGTAGTAGAAAAGAATAATCCAGTAGAAGGTGAAGCTTTTAAATAACGAAAAACATGAATAACAACTTCCCAATGATTCTGCCTAGAAGACTGCATAAATTGACTTAGCTGTTAAGTAGCATAAGTCAAATATGATCGAGTCAGATTTAAGTAAAGCAATCTACCTATTAACCGTCTATATTTTTCTGAATCAGGCAGTAAGGGTGAATCATCAACAGACAATTTTAAACCAGTAGGAAATGGAGAGGCAGCAGGTTAGTGGCTGTGAGACCCATATCATCGAGAATATCCACAACATATTTCCTTTGGTTTATATATAAACCCGCAGAAGTTCTAGCAATTTCTAAACCCAAGAAATATTTGGCTGCTCCTATATCCTTAATAGTGAACTGTTTATCTAAAAACTGTTTTACTTCAAATATGTCAGCTTCATGAGTTCCAGTTATTAAAACATCATCCACGTAGACTAAAAGAGCAAGAAATCTATTGGAAATTGATTTGGTAAATAAACAGTGGTCATAAGAGGACTGAATTAGACCAAATTCTTTAAGTTTAGTAGTAAACTCAAGATTCCATTGTCTAGACGCTTGTTTAATCCCATACAATGATCTCTTGAGCTTACATACCAAGTTTGGAGAAGCAATTGAATATCTAGTAGGTGGTTTCATATACAACTCTTCATCTATATAAACATGCAAAAAGGCATTGTTGATATCCAATTGGTGTAAAGACCAGCCTTTAGCTATTGAAACAATAAGGAACATTCGAACAGTAACTAGCCTAGCCACAGGAGAAAAACTGTCATTGTAGTCTACCCCATAAACCTGATTAAAACCCTTAGCCACCAACCGCACCTTATATCGCTCTACTGTCCCATTAGGTTTATATTTAATTTTATACACCCATTTGCATCCTATAGGTGTTTTCCCATGAGGCAATTCAACCATCTCCCAAGTATTGTTACTTTCTAAAGCATCCAACTCCTTTCTCATTGCATCAACCCAATTAGGATTAGACTTAG
>CANXYC010998570.1:0-10016 GCA_948193065.1 Aleurites moluccanus | reverse complement strand
CAATGGTGAAGTGGTGGGAAAAATCTACCTAAATATCAAAGATATGATTCCATACATTAGGCTTATGATAGAAATGGTGAAACCTAGTCATCCAACCATCCATTTCTTTATCATTTCATCCAATGGTTAGATTTAATCAAGTCTAAAATGATTTCATAAGTTTGCATACACCATATAAGCCCATATCTCAAAGGAAAAGACCAAAATGCCCTTAGTTCAAATGACGCACCTCAATCGAGCAGCTTGTCGAGGATTATTTTCAACCAGGTTTAATTCTCCAACAAAACTTCAAATAAATTAAATATCATCATTTTCATATCCTAATATTCTTTTCTACCTTCCAATATCATGTTAATTTCTATAAAAATCGAAAGGGTGTGAAATGACCATTTTACCCCCAGTTCACCAAAAACTCAATTTTTCCCGATTTCTTCCTAACAGCCTTTAAACACTTTCACATGTGTGAAACTTCCTAAAACATGCATAAACATTCAATTTAAACATAAACATGCATTAATATATAACTTTCAAACATAACAAACATTTCCTAGGTTTGCCCTTTAGAGCTTAAGTTCAAAGCTTTGAACTGTGGTGTTAGACGCGGTGCTCGGGTGAGGCCTCACAGTTGGCAACTCCACTGGGGACATACTTTTTTCAAAAGTTAAAGAGGACTACCAATTGGTTGAAAATCTTTTCAAAAATAACTTTTTACTTGGCTTTTAGTTTAACCTTGATTTTCATGCATCACTACATAATCAGTTATGAAATTCAACCTTTGGATAACAAGTAGCATTGATCTGACAACTCTCTTTGAGTATATTGAGAGATAGCAAAAGCATCCACCCCGCGACGAATCTTTAAATCATTTTTGAGGTGTAACTAGCAGTCGTACTGTTGGACCCACGAGAAATTCATTGTTTCACATGTGGTTAGGTATATCACTATTCTGGTGTGACGAGTAACCTTAAACCAAACCACCTAGCTTTCATGTAATGAACATTAGATCTTGGACTTTTGGGCCCATGAATCATAATAATGTTAAATTGTCATCATGAAATCTATTTTTTTTTCATGCATATATGCATCCATACATGACTATGCATTTATGCATTTGTGGACTAAGAACCAACGAGTCAATGGTCAAACCCAAAGCCTAAAACTCTAAACCCATTAAACTACCCATAAAACCTTTAAACCCTACTTTTCCACCTTTGTTTAGGTTTTGTTTGGACCACCATGACCTGATGCTGAATGTTTCTTTTGAAAGGTACAAATGGAAATCATAACACCTAGTATGGAGGCTATAGAAACAATGTTATCTAGCCTACTTAAAAAGCAAGAGGATAACTTTCAGGTTGCCTTAAGCTATGCCCTTGATACATAGCGCCAATCCATCCTTAGTGAGGTGAAAACCATGATGAGCCAAGGAACAAGTGCCCCTCAAGCTAATACCCCTAATACGTCCTCATCCTTTCCACCAAACCCTGTTATTAATCTGACAAATAACAGAAAAGCTCCTAAAACTACCATTCCACCTCAGACTATCAATCTGACCGGTCGCACTATGCCATCCTCCTCCCCGAATCTTTTTTATGGAGGAGAGAACTGAAACTCAACATAGACTAGGAAATCGATGGACAAATTTGAAGCTATGAAAAGTCTTCTAAAAAACATTAAAAAGCATGAGGATCTGATCGATGTGGATTCACTTACTCTGTTCCCAATGCTAGGGTTCCTCTAAAGTTCAAAATGCCTAGCATGGACAAGTTTGATGGCACTACCTACCCCAAAACTCATTTGAAGATGATGTGGATTCACTTACTCTGTTCCCAATGCTAGGGTTCCTCTAAAGTTCAAAATGCCTAGCATGGACAAGTTTGATGGCACTACCTACCCCAAAACTCATTTGAAGATGTATGTGGGGGCTATGAACCTATTGGGGGTGGACAATGAGCTCATTGCTCAATTGTTCCAACAGTCACTCACAAGTGCGGCGATGAGATGGTTTGTTGACTTGGACTCCAATTTCAAGAAAACATGGGATGATATTTGCAATGCTTTCATTAAGCAATATCATTATAATATTGAGGTGGACATCACTAGGAGAGACTTGGAGACTACCAAGCAACAACAAAGGGAGTCCTTCTCCACTTTTCTTACTAGATGGAGGGCTAAAGAAGCCCAAATGATGAACAAACCCATTGAGCAGGAGCAAATTGATATAATCATCAAGAATCTCCTTCCAAGTTACCAGACTCATCTCCAAACCCAATATCTGCTAGACTTTAAAGCCCTTATTACCACAGCATCAAAGATAGAGGAGTTGATCCAGAATGGACAAATCAAAGAAGAATCCTCTGGTTCAAGGTATAGGAAGAACACACACTATACCCACAACACTTTCGCCAATCAGAAAGGCGGGGAAGTTGCTGTCATATCAAACCATCCTCCTATGAGTCTCGAAAGAAGGTCTTTTACTGATCTGGGTATGCCATTAGTCATGGTATACAAGATGGCATTAGAGGCAAATTTGGTGAAGCCTTTATAGCCTAGGGCACCCCCAAATCCTTTACCCCAAAGCTGGAATATGAGTGAATATTGCGAATATCATTAGGGTGCAGGGCACAAAACAGAAATGTGAAAGAACTTTAGGCACAAGATCCAGGACTTGGTGGATAGTGGCGATATCATTCCAGCAAAAGCAAGACCCAACATCAACACTAACCCTCTTCTGAATCATCAAGTTAATGTTAATTTCCTCCACTCCTGCGACACAGAAATGGATATAATCTCTTTGATTAGATCAAATAATGATTTTTGTTGTGTATTGGATCTTAATGATTTTATGAAAGAGATAGACACAATAACAAGAAGTGGTAGGTTCTATCAACCGAACTCATCGGTACAATAGCCTATCCAGTATGTTCCCCCTATGGAGAAGATAAGCAATGAGCCTGAAGAGGATGTTATCCTCAAACAGTTAAAGAAAACCCATGCCAACATCTCCATTGGAGTCTCATCCAGTCATCCTTCCTATATCGCCAAGCTTTTTGCAAGGTGTTGAATCAGTGCCAAGCTCCAATTGACATTTCTCTTGAAACCTTGGTAGCCTCCCTCACTAGCTCAAGCAAGGTTGCTTCCATCTCTTTCACCGATCATGATTTTCCAAAGGAATGAGAAAATCACAACCAGGCTCTATATATAATTGTGATGACCTAAGGGAAAACAGTCCCTATGGTTTTAGTTGATAATGGGTCGGCTCTGAATGTGTGCCCATTGGAAGTTACAAGTTGCTTAGGTTTTGACGCTGCAGATTTCACTTCCTTCTATCAGATTGTGAGGGCATATGATAATAGAAAGAGAGAGGTCCTAGGTGTGGCTACTCTTAATGTGACGATCGGACCTATGATCGCTCCTATCCCCTTCCAAGTGATTGATATGCCTGCCTGCTTTAACCTCCTCCTTAGAAGGCCCTAGATCCATAAAGTAAGGGTTGTTCCATCCTCTTTGCATCAAAAGCTCAAGATGCCTCATGGAACTACAGTAGTCACCATCAAAGGTGAAGCACATAGGAAAAGTGAGGTTCCCAACCCCACTCCTATTCTAGAAATTCAGCCTGAGCCAAATATTGCCCCTTTGTCTAGTTTCTCCTTTGACACCATACAATTCATTGAACAAGAATGAGGTAAAGAGTTAGTCTCATTTGATTTTGATCCTTTTGGAAACATAGCAGTGGCTATCACTTAAAGAAAATGAACTATTTTCCTGGTTTAGGTATTGGGAGGAATTAGTCGGGGATAACGTCTTTCAAGGAATATCCAGTAGCCAACCCATCTTTTAGACTCGGTTACATGCCTACTGAAGAGGAGTTAGAGAAGGTTAAGATGAGAGCGAAAAGGAGAGGTGAGGCTTTTGATTGGCAGATGTGCCCTTACTTCAAAACTTTGAATGGGTATTTTATAAAAGAAGGGGAAGATTTTCCTTTTTGTAGCTTTGCTGAACATTGTATTACCCTGTAACTAAGCAGTTAATCCCAGGTTTTGAAATTTTCTTCGATGTTAGGCTTAGTTTGGAGGATTGCAAGCCCATCTACTTTCTAAAGTAAGATAAGGAGGAAAACATTGAGGCTATTCTCTTTGAGCAAGTCCTCATGATTGGAAGTGAAATGGCAACAGACCCCGCCAAGCTCATCCATCCTACCTTGGTTACACCAGACAACTGGCACATTGAGAAGTTTCCCAACATTGATGAAACACTTTCCTTCCCAGCCAAGTCCGAAGCAGAGTCAGAGTCAGAGTCGGAGTCTATTGAGTCAGTTTTTTCTTTTTCTTCTATAGAGTAAGAAAAGGATCTCCCTAGTCCTTCTTTTCAGTTTCAATGTAGTATGCAAGGACAAAACTTCTGTTAGCGATAAAACTTTCTATTTTTCCTCTTATCTCTTTGAGTCTTCCTCCCCTTTTGATGAATCCAATTTAAGTAAGGCATCAAAAGGAAAAGAAATAAATGAAATAAAAGAACAGAATAAAGAATCGATTAATCTTAGCACAGATAATAAACAAAAAATAACATTCATTGCATCATCATTCTATGATAAAGCTTCTTTATTCAAAATAGTTTAAGAATTTTTAGACTATTTTGCTTAAGAGCCCGAAGACATGACTGGTATCGATCCAAGCATAGCAGTCCATAAGATTCCAACCTATGAGGATGTGAAGCCGGTAAAACAGAAGCTACGGAGGATGAAGACGGAATGGTCTCTCAAGATTAAAAAAGAAGTTGCTAAGTTGTTGAGGAATGGTTTCATTAAACCTATCACTTACCCTTCATGGCTAGCCAACATAGTGTCTGTGCCTAAAAAGGATGGGAAGGTAAGGATATACATCGATTATAGGGATTTGAACAGAGCCTGTCCAAAAGATGACTTTCCTTTACCTCATATGGACTTACTAATGGACCGCATGGCCGAATCTGAGGTAGTCTCCTTGACTGATCTATATATGAGTTATAATCAGATACAAGTCTATCCACCTGATAAAGAAAAGACAGCTTTTGTGACAGAGTGAGGCACCTACTGCTACAAGATCATGCCTTTTGGGTTGAAAAATGCTGGGGCAACATATCGAAGAATGGCCACAACCATCTTCCATGACATGATTCACAAGGATGTGAAAGTATATATTGATGACATGGTGATAAAATCCAAAATAGCACAAGGACATATAGATGCATTAAGGCATTTCTTTCTTAGGTTGAGATAGTATAACCTAAAATTGAATCCAACTAAGTGTGTTTTTGGTGCGTCCTTAGGCTTGTTCTTGGGCCATATGGTGAGCAAGAAGGGGATAGAAGTAGACCCAGCCAAATCAAGAGCCATTTTGGAGATACCAGCTCTAAAGACTAAAAAGGAAATCAGGGGATTCTTAGGTCATTTGCAATACATTAATAGGTTCATCTCTCAGTTGGCTGATGTTTGTGGACCCATCTTTAAGTTGTTGAAGAAGGGGGATTCCAAAAAGTGGAATGATGAATGTCAGCAAGCTTTTGAAAGGATAAAGCAATACTTGTTAAACCCTCATGTGCTGCGACCACCAAGACCTGGTAAACCCTTGCTGTTATACCTCTCTGTGACTAAAGAGGCCATGGGGGCAATGCTAGCTCAAAATGCTGTAGATTTGCACAAAGAAAATGCCATCTATTACTTGAGTAAGAGCATGCTTGCTCATGAACTAAAGTACAACTAAATCGAGTAGTTATGCCTTGCTTTTGTTTGGGTATGCCATAAGCTGTAGCATTATTTGGGTTCATATACCACATATGTTCTTGCTGACAAGAGCCCTTTGAAATTCCTTATGGAGAGGCTAGTTCTCGATAGCAAAATGGCTCGATGGTTGGCAATTCTAGCAGCTTTTTGATCTTAAGTATGTTCTAAGAAAAGCTATCAAAGGAAGTGCGATAGCTGACCAGCTAGCTGCTGCCCCAATAGATGATGAACCATTTGAGCCTGAATTCCCCGACGAAGACATCATGGAATCAAAACCCAAAGTTTGGAAGTTATACTTCGATAGAGCAACTAAGCAAGGGTTATAGCGCGGGGATAGTACTTGCCACACCAAATGGGTATCATTTACCTATGGCCATTAAATTATCCTTTGAAGCAACAAACAATGAGGCAGAATATGAAGCCTGTATATGTGGTTTAGAGGTTGCTAAAAACATGAGGATTGATTGCCTAGAGGTCTATGGGGACTCTAATTTGATTGTGTCACAAGCTTTGGGTAAGTGGAAGATAAAAGAAGAGCATTTAGTTCCTTACTATCAACGCGTGACTGATCCAGCAGAAAATTTTCATGAATTATCTTTCCACTATCTACCTCAAGCCAAGAATCAGTTTGTCGATGCTTTGGCAATGCTGGCGTCCATAATAGACACGATAGGTAATGAGATTGTATGTCCCGTAATCATTGAAGTGCGAAGGCAACCGAGTTATGTTACGACATGCATGCAGATTCAATTAGCCGATGGCAGGCCTTAGTATTGGGACATATTCAATTTCCTAAAAAATAACTAATATCCGGAAGGGGCATCCAAATCAGACCGGAGGACCCTAAGACAATTGGCTAGCAATTTCATACCAAATGGTGATGTGTTATATAGAAGAGCTTGGGATAACATCCACCTTAGGTGCCTAACGAAGGAGGAAACTTAGTTGATCATGGAATGGGTACATGGCGGTGAAGAAGGTCCGCACATGAATGGTTTTGCATTGGCCAGGAAAATCACGAACTTGGGATATTTTTGGCTTTCAATGAATGACGATTGTGCTAAGTATGTTCAAAAATGCCACAAGTGCCAGATATTTGCAAAGTTTCAAAAGCGACCTCCTGTTCCGTTGCACCCGACTACAACACCCTGGCCTTTTGCTACATAGGGCATCGATGTCATAGGGCGCATCAGTCCTAAATCCTTAAATGGTCATGAGTACATTCTGGTGGCGATAAATTACTTCACAAAGTGGGTAGAAGCAGCCTCTTATCAGGTGTTGAATTCTAAAAAGGTAGCACACTTTATCTGAACTAACATCATTTGTAGGTTTGGATTGCCTTTTGAGATCATCACCGACAATGGGACTCATTTTCAAAAGAAAGTAATAAATTTGCTTGAAAAGGAAAAGATTCAGCATCATCAGTCTTCTCCTTATTGTCCTCAGACCAACGAGGCAGTTAAAGCAACAAATAAAACAATCAAGACCATTATGCAAAAGATGATCACCAATCATAGAAATTGGCATGAACGCCTTCCATTTGCATTATGGGGGTATCGGACCTCCATTCGAACACCAACGGGGGAAACTCTGTATTCTTTAGTGTATGGGATGGAAGTGGTCCTTCCAATTGAAGTACATATCTGCTCTGTAAGGGTCATGCGAAAGAATCAGCTTAGTGATGCAAAATGGATCAAGGGGTATCATGACCAGTTAAATGCTATTGATTAAAAAAGGGTGGATGCACTTTACCGAATTCAAGGGTACCAGCAAATGCTAGCCCGATATTTCAATAAAAGGGTAACTGATAGAGGACTGAAGGAAGGCAACTTAGTGCTTAAGGAAATCAAAGCTCATGTGCATGATCCAAGAGGGAAGTTCAGGACAAATTGGGTCGGACCATATGTGCTCAAGAAGATCTTGTCCGGTGGAGGTGTCATACTCATGGATTTGTATGGGAATGAATTTTCAAACCCTTATAATCTTGACCAATTAAAGAGAAATTTTGTGTAATTCTTGCTTCATGATGCATTGTATGAACAAAACTATGAGGACCTGATTCTCCCGAAAGAAAAAAAGAAGAAGAAGAAACTGATTAATGAGTAAAAAAAGTGCAAATGGAGATACGTAGGCAACCCACCTTGGGTGTGGTCCAAAGCATAATAAAATTATCATTTTATGTGCCTAGATTAATTGGTTCATGCTCGCTAAGTTGAAAACATGAATAAGGTGGCTTAGGCAAAAATTAGAGTAGCTCGGCCAGTTGAAAACCCGAAAGGGCGGCTTGGGCAAAAATTAGAGCAAACACCAAAAATAAAATAAAATAAAATAAAATAATAAAAAAATGCCTTAGTTTAAATTGGAATTCATCAATTATTTTTTAGTCCATTTATGTCAAAGTATCATGTCCTATCTCATCTGTCAAAGTCAAAATAATAAAAATTCCATCTCATTTTATTCAATTTCAGCAAATTTAAATGAAAGAAGCCCATAAAAGTTCCAAAAGATGGAATACAAACAAATAGAAAAAGATGGAATAAAAATGGTACTAGTCTAAGCTCGTCTTCTCCTGGGATGAACATCCTCTGAGTTGTCAGAGTCCCCATCCTCGGTCATTAGTGTATCCGGTTCAACCTTCATCTCCACCTCATCTTTGGTCGCAACAGCTTCTTCTGGTTTTGTTATCTTGTTTGTTTCAATATCACCAGTCTCAGTGTCAACCTCCAATTCTGTAATCAAGGTGACTCGTCTGATCTTCTCAATGGGCCAAACTTCTGTGATGAACCAGGAGTCATAATCTTCCAACTTGCCTGACAATCCAGCAGGACGTACAAAGTGCATCGACTGCCTCCAGCCATCTATTATGGCCTAGGATACAAGTCCAATAATCGGAGATGTGGGAAAAATAGCTCCGTCCGATGGAGTGCCTTATGTGAACACTCATTTTTACACCCCTCAGACTTGCATCAACTCAAACGACATTCCCCGGAACCAAACCCACACTTGGGCAGACTCAAAACGGCCTCAGAACGAAGTTGGAGCACAGGTGCCGCCCTCCAGGCTTGGCATTGCCGCCAGAGGGGGGTGGCGGTGGGCGGCAGCCACCGTACAGTGCGGCTCCCTGCTGCAGCTGCCGCCCTCCTTCATACCTTGTGCCGCCAAGGCACTATGGCGGCGTCACCACCCCCCTTTGGCGGCAACAACCCCTCTTGCCGGTGGCAGTGACGTTCTGCACTTGTTTTCTTCTGAATCCCACATCGAAAAATGATGGGATTCGACCCCCAAGGCTCCTATTATAAATAGAGCGCCTCTCCCCACCTTCCAAACACACAAAAATGCACGGTGACACACAGAAACACATCGAGACTAGCAAAAAGCAAGGAAAAAAGACAAGAAATTGTTTTTGTCACTAGATTTCATCTTTTTTCCTCTCCAAGTGATATTTTCTTCTTTTTTAGCTCTCTTTCGATTTAAAAGAGTTGCTATTAGGGGCGTATTGATCCCCTCAGTTGAATCTTTCCTCGAAGCAAGGTCCCTCTGCCGGTTCGCTTTCTTAAGAGCTAAGAAGGCATCCCGACCCATCTCCTCGGGCGTCATCCGATCCAAGGTGGAACGCCGCTCCGGAAGAGCACTTCGTCGGCCAGCATCCCTATAAGCTAGGGAAAAGGTACATTTTCTAAACTCATCCTATTTATTTTGGTAAAGCATTAAAATAAAGAATCAAAACATGATAAAATTGTGCATAAAATCAACCCTTCTTCGCGAGAAGGAGGAACTGCGTGGGTTTTGATTCCCATTCAACGGGATATGCAGGCAAGCTGTATGAAAGCTTCAAATCCAAAAACGACAAAAACCATCTCTTTTCTCTTGATTATTTGCTTAAATTTATTTGTTGTTTGGGGAATGTGTGATCAACCTAGAACCTATAAGGGCTAGAGTTGATATCCCCTATTTGGGATTTTGAGATGTAATAATTTATCTTTATCGCTTTCTTTTAATTGATTTACTTGTTTACATTGTTCATCCACTTATTTACCTGCTCATGCATCCTACATGTCATTCTTTAATTGTTCATAAAAATTATTTTAAATCAAGGTTAAAATTGATAGCCAAGTTCAACCAAAAACCTAGTCCCCGAATCCTCTTTTGTTTCAAGGACTAGTGCACTTTTTCCTTTGGGATAAAATTGGAGTCAAAATGGGTTTTTACCTTAAATTTTCCCAACAAAAATAACTTAAGGTGGCGACTTCAAAAC
>CANXYC010998537.1:0-11623 GCA_948193065.1 Aleurites moluccanus | reverse complement strand
TGTTCACAGCAGTTCAACCATCCAAAATTTCTCCCACATTAATTACCATTTATTGCTTCAGATCACTAGCAATAAATTCTATATACCCAAAATTAATTATCCTAACCCATAGACTTAAATAAATCCAAAGAGAATAACTTAGGAAGAAAATTTACCTTATTTCCTTCGAACTGAGTTTTCTACAAAATTCTGCTCAAATTGATGATTCTGCCTTAATAATAGACTAATCTAGAAGTCTATTGTATTAATCTAAACCTTAATGCCTTAGAATAAATATGGAATAAATTTGAGAAGAAGACTGAAATTGACAAAGGAAGAAAGAAAGAAAGAAATCATGAAAATCGCTGCTGGTTACTGGGGTTAAATAAGCCTCTGCCCGGAAATGCGCTAACTAGCTCACCTCGCGAGACCTGCCTCGGCAAGGCTACCTCGCCTAACCAGCTCGTCATTCCCACTTCGCATTCCCAGCTCGCACTTGCCAGCTCGCCATTCCCACTTCGTATTCCCAGCTTGCACTTGCCAGCTCGCCATCTTTGATCCGGCATTGTTGCCTCGCACATTCCAGCTCGCATATGCTACCTCGCGTATGCTGCCTTGCCAGACTCTCCTCGCAACTCATCTTCGCATAAGACACCTTGCAATGCTTCTTCGCCTCTTCGATTCTTCGCGAACTGCCACCTCGCACATCTCTCTTCGCACAATGCCTCCTCGCATAATGCCTCTTCGCTAACTCCTCTTCACCTTAGCTCCTCGCCAAAAGCTCTTCGCCACTTCGCCATAATGCCACTTCCCATTTCCAGTCCGCGAGATGCCTTCTCGCTTAAGGCTGGCTCTCCATAACCAAATACTTCTAAGTTAAACTCTTACCTGAACATCCCGCTTTAAGCCAGCTTGCAAATGAGCTACAAAAATTCAAACTTACCAATTCTTCTTGCCACTTACAATCGACAAGTAGGAACACAACATATCAAATTTTCACAACAAACTAATCAATATTCAGACAGTAGTGACTCTTCAAAAGTCACCCAGACTCCTGCCTCAAAGTCTGACCGAAGATCTCTGATACAAAATACTCTCTACTGAGATATACTTATCCAAAAATTCTGAGATTTTATAGGCATCATCTCAACACACAAAGGAACATTTTTCATGTTCACCACTTCAGCTAATCCTGCCTCAGTCACTCCCAGAAATTTCGAACATATACTACATCCCTGCAGAAATTCTCATCCAGACCAGCCTTGCTCAAATAGACACAACTTATCACATATTCAGAATTTTACCAAATTATTTTACAGAATTATAGTTAAGACATAAATTAACAACTTTCATATTTTATACTTTACCAAATTATGTCTTTAAGAGCAAGTAATGGTTAACACTGAATTCTTCTGTAGTTCAAAACAAAAGTTTCTGAAAATTTTCAAACTTCTCATTTAAATTTTTAAAATTCTCCAAACATATAAAATCAACAAATACACTTCAAAAAATGGCAGATATTACACTTTGTAAAAGATTGCCAATCACTAAGTTGACCCATATGAAGTAAGTATTTATAATGTTGGAGTGCCTTCCCTTTAAGCGAAAGGAGGCATACAAAATTCATTAGAAAGGTTGGATGTTATACAACTGAAAATATTGTTCAGCTTGTAATATCCTCCCTGAAGGATCCTCACTTTCATCATATTTGTAGAGCTCAATTTTGGGTAATTTTTGTTAAGGTGGATCTATGGTTGTTTGAAGAGAGGGAGATGTTGTGTTTCTGAATTAGTTTTGGGAAGGTTGTTGGTTGGACATAGAAATCTCACGAATTTGGTGTGTAAGACTTCTAACATCTTGCCTAAGCTCCGTCACCACTCTCTCCAATTAGTTAAATGATTCTTTTTATTAGTTAACCATTTCAAACACATCCTTCACTCGTGGGTTGGGGTTAGGATTTTCAACTATGGTTTGAGAGTTTAGGGTAGGCAATAGGATCACGCTCTGGTATATGATAAATACTTTAGACACAAAGGTTTTTTATATCAAAAGTGGTTACCTGCTTTGAGTTAGAAAGACTTCTTTTAGCTTAAGAAAGTTGAATTAATAAGTTCAATAGATAATTTCTTTATTCATTTATCAACTTATTTATAGAGTTTGATTAACAACAAACTCGTATAAAATATCAGCAAGCAAAGCTTAAAGCTACAATATCTCCCACTAACGTATACTGCCACAAGACTAGGGACTTATTTGAATTATCAAAACAATCTTAACAAAATAACAACAAAAGAATTAAGCCAAAAATAAAGGATAAGTTGTTATCTTCCTTTGACTCGGCTAACACCACTTTTGGTACCACTTGGCAAGTCTAAGAAATGACTTTGGCACATATCATTCTTCTTCTTCTCCTCTTTAATTTATAGAAAACCCATGAAATGAACAAGATAAAACTGTAAATTTAAGAGTATTGAGAGAATTTCAAGTTGTATAAAAACTAAATTAATCAGTTATTTAATATTTAACTTGTTGGAAAAAAAAAAGAAAGAAAAAATCTAAATCTATGAGATTAAGTTTGAGTAATACGTATTAATTGATAAATATAAAAAAAATAGATTTGTAGACTTTTGGCAAGAATCTAAGGAGAAATGATTGAAAATAAGAAAAAAAAATATGGAAGGTTTAAGTTATGAGATATTTTGTATTTAACTCTAATTTCCTACGGTTTCTTAGCAACCAAACAACATATAAAATTGTACGTAAATAAATTTTGATCTTCCTTCTTATTGATATCAGGTAATAAGTTTGGTGTTGAACTGAAGCTCTTGTTGAGATGAAGATGTAGACATCAAGAATATCTAATTTACCGTCAAAATCGACCGAAGCTCACTTGAAAAGGTGGTGATAATAAAAATTTTTCTCTCCTTCAAACTCGCCACTGCTGTTACAAAATCTATTAAGAGAAGGGTCTTTTGAGATTCCAAAAAATTGAGGAACATGGTAGGGATCTTTAATTTGTCTATGAGTGGCTGGAGGTAGAGCAATTGCTCTCTTGGATATAAGCTTGTGTTATTTTTCTCTTTTTTTTTTCTCTAAAAAAAATGTTAGCCTACATATTTTCACAATGTATGTGCATTTCACGGTGCTTGGTAACCACTGTCCCAATGTCTATCAAATAAGGATATAATGTTTTCTTTTTATGGAAAAACATGAATTAATCTTTCATTTATATTAATAAAAGTACATCTTAATTTAAAATTAAATAACATCATATATCAAGAAATATCAAAACAAGAAATTAGCTTGAATTTCTTTCAATTATCTCGTGTTGGTAAAGTATTAGAAATAATAATTCGATAAAAAACATGCTCTGCTTTATAATTTTTTTTTTTTTTGTTGTCATAAATCAATTTTCATATCTTACTGTTTGATAAATATAATATTGATTTTAATACAAATATATAAGTTGAATGCCACCAAATCAATGTAAACAATATGGATCTCATAATCTATATACTTTTTAGATAATCAGATACTTTCATTAAAAAAAAAAAGGAGATAATCATTTTAAAGGATAATTTTATGAATTTTAAATATAAAATATTAAAATGTGGAGTGTAAATATGATCCTAGAAAACAAGTGAAAATCAAACTATGTTTTACCATATATGATATAAATTAATTCATTTTCCCAATCAAGAAGCAACCTAAGAATCTCCAACAAACAATGAAAAGTCCTCAGCTTTATCCATTTCCCCATTTGTATTTAGTTAAAGCAATAAAAAGTCCACATTTATTTGTCAAAATGAAGAATAATAATAGTAGGTTAATTTTTCAATTCATGGCCTAACTAACTATATGACTTGCCTCTTACCCTTAATAAAACCAAATAAAGAATATACATGGTTTTTGTCTAAATTATAATCAAACTTTGTTTGTTTTTTTCTTGGTTAGATAACAGCTTTAACAAGAAACAATTGAAAGTAGGTGGTTAACTACCTTTTGGTTACTTTTTTACACTTTTTCCAAACAGCCATTACCTGTAGGGAAAGTGACATCAAGCAATGCTATAGCCTTTACGCTCCAATTTTTTTAGTCATTTAGAGACAACTCAACCGAGTTGCTTGAATCATTGGTTAATTTCTCACTATGACTATGCTTATATACAATTCCATACTCGTTGACAATGCTTAAAGACAATAATTAAAGACAATAATAATAATAATAATAAACCAAAAAAAATAGATAATTTATGTCCAACTAAAGGACTTGTACGTAGAAAAATTTCTTATGAGAAAAGTTTCTTATTAATAAACTAACATCAAAAATTAAGTCTTGACCATGGTAGTCTCAAAAAATTTATTCAGCGTGTTTGCATATACACACATATGACACAAAATTAAATTGATATATGATACATATATATTCTATAAATTAATATAAATATAAAAATATTGATAATATTAAATTTTTTAATAAGAATATATCTAAGAATTTATATTTAAAATAAATTATATTTTAACATAAATTAAATATAATAAATAAATAATTTAAAAATTAAATGAGATCATGAGACAATTAAAATTATTTATTGGAGAAAATTGATAATTTTAGCGAGAGTATTATTATTTTCCTCTTATATATATATACTCATTGATTTTCAAGAAGCACTAAGCTACTACCTCCATTATTTTCATTGTAAATCCAACACTAAATTATGAAAACTGAAGGTTTCGAATTCGTCTCTCACTAGTTCAATCCCATTTTGAATATATAACAATCAATTATTTTTAATTGTCTGTTAAATTATGTCATTGGAGATGAAACCAAATTAAAATTGATTTTGGCTCAAAATAAATCAGATAAGTTAAGAATCATAATCAAACAATATCAACTTGTGATTAGATCTATATCAATTTCAGTATTTAAATATATTGGATTATGTAAAAAAAATTAAAAGAAAAAACTAATAAGACACTAGAAATCTTATATAAATATAAAAAATTCAACGTTGAAATAAATTTAATTTAATTCTAATCAATATTTTCAATATAGTGTGTGGCTTAATATCAGCTCAATATATAGTGTTTTTCTCAAAAATAATTTTAAGGTGGAGGGATCACTATATATATACACACACACAATAACTAAAAGACTAATTTATGCTCTAATTTTGTTCGTACATAACAATAACATAAAATCTTGATCCATGTGGGTAGAGAGTGATAAAAATCTTGATACAAAGGTCGAGACTAATCTTGAATTTGACCCAAGAACAAGAAACAAAAATGGAAGACAAATGTTTTGCAATATGTGTTGATCTTAAATTGTGAATTAATCTTGGTAATCTATCATGTACAACTAATATAACAGTGACATTGATAATTAAGCAACTTAATTAAAGCTAGCTAGTAAGCTTAGTACATGTGATTGATTATAATTAATATTTGCTGGAATCACAAAGTTGATGCAATCAGGAGTAATTAATTAGGAAAAAATTAATGATGAGAAGTACTTAAGTCAGCGATTTGATTAGTTAATTGGGAATATGAAATTTGAATTAATGATAGATTAATAGCAAGAGGAGATTTGAAGGAACATGGTCTGGTATGACATGAGAGGGAGATTTAATCAGAAAGTTTGGTGTAAGAAAGAAATGCAAATTAAATTAAATGCTTGACAATGTTTGTGATGTAGCAACTGAAGGGATTTGGAAAATTACAAATCTCCAAACTTTGATTTTCAATTTTCAATATTCATTCTCTCTAATGTCTATAAATTCACTTAATTACTAGTCTAAACCCATTAAAGAGACAGAGTTAATTAACTAATTAAACATGGAGAAAGCACACACTAAATCTGCACTCAAGGTTGTTTTTCCTTTATGCTATTTAATTATGCTATGTGGTTCTTACACTAATATTTCCCTTTTCTTTTCTTTTTTTTTTTGTTATATATATATATTTTTCAAGGCATTAAATGTATTCTAAATTTTTGTGTTATAAACTGAAGCCTGATAAGGCTAGCTCACAATCTAATGTTCCATGGAGCACTACTGTTAGAGGAATGGTGAGATGTGATTCCTATCTCAACTTTTTATTTTTATTTTAATTTGATCACAATTGATATTCAAATTTGAAACTTTTCTATTTCTCAAACAATTTCAATACTATTTAATGATTTTGATATTATTAAATTAAGCATTTATTACTATCAATGAACTTTTGGTTAATAATATTTAAGTATTTTTTAGGACTAAAAATCTCAAATTCGAATTTCAGTTGAAATTAAATTTATTAAAAAAAGAAAAAGAAAAAGAAAGGTTACTGCTTTTGTACTTGACTTGTTCTCAAATAAAACAACCGCAAAACTGCTACTTCATTGCATACTTTCTCCATAATTGACCCAATTATTACTAGTGTTAAAATTCATGAACTAATTCTTTAAAAAAAATTACTATAATTGGAAAGGATGGTGATTTTGATTTTTTTTTATTATGTCATTTTCTTATATCAATTTATATATATGTAAAGAGCTAGTGAAAACTTACAACACATAGCATATCTCCTTTGTTAATTTTTTTAAAGATGTTAAGTTCTGAGTGGCTTATCTTTTATTCTGTAAAATAGTAGGTGAATCATACACTAAATTATTAACATAATTACATGATTCTGATTCCTTGAAAATGCAAAACAATAATGTAATTTGATGTGTAGCATCAAACATTATTATAATAATTGCTGGTCTGGTAAAATTTGGTTGGATAGTTTATTAATTAGCAAAGCTACCTTTTGTAAAGGCAAAATATGGGGAATAAAAATACTTTTATGTGGTTTGTTGTTCTGTCCCATCTTATTGTTTCTTATTTAAGGTCAAAAAAATGTCCTCTTGATAAGGCTTTTTTTTCTGTCTAGTAAGCTGTGTGTTTTTATGAGGTAAAAAGTTTTAGAATGAAGGAATAGCCATTTTCAAATGTTGAATGGCTACTTTATTATATTTTAGATTATTTTGAAAAACCTAATTAACTTTCATGTGTAAAATAGTAATTAATAATTTCCCATTTTCTCTATTTACACACACTGATATTTTTCAAATAAAAATATATTTATTATCTAGGAGGTATTTAAACGAGCAATTGAGAATTGTCGATTTAAAATAAAAATATTTTTTTAAGTTGGCAAAAGGAACAATCGCAATTTCTATCTATTATTAAATTTTATTGATTTAAAAAAGACAAATCATATTCAATAATTTCTCAATTGTCAATGTGTATATTTTTAAACAGTAATTAAATTTTATAATTGGTCATCCAAACACCCTCTAATATTGAATATATATATAACCATGTAAGACATCATAAGTTTAAATTATAATACTTCCATTCCCTTCCATTAAATGAGAATAAAAGGCAAAGTATAGGAGGCTATAAAAATAGCTCAAGCATTTTTTTTATTATTAATTAAACTCGAATTGAAGTATGAACTCGCAACTTAAGATAATTTCAGTTTATTAAGTTTTAACGGCACTTGCTAATATTTGTCGCAGGCAAAAGATGATCTGAAGGACAAATTCTATGAAAAATCCAAGGTAATTTAATCTCTAATGTACCTTCTAAATTCTCTCATTCTTTCTCAGTCAATTGAGAGGCTTTGTGACCATATTATATATATACAGGCTACCCCAAAACCTACGGCCAAGGAAAACACTAAGCCACAAGAATTCAAGCTCCACACAGAACAAAGAGCTTATAAACGGGCAATGTTCAACTATTCTGTGAGTAGGCCCACTGATTTTATTTCCATCTAAAAAATTTCCCCATTTCTCGTATGATTCACTTTGAAATTGAAAATAGAATATATAATATTGGAATAAAATTTTATTTTTTCACTTATTTCAATAAAAAATCAATTTTTCTAGAGAAAGCAAAAACCTGAAATAATCGAAAATCGAATCAAAATTAAATTAAATTCAATCTATTCGATTCAATTAATTTTAAAATTTAGTTTGATTTGGTATAAATTTTTAAATTTTAGACTATTTGATTCGAATTGATTTATATTAAAAATATAAAATAACCTAACTAACCGAGTTATTATATTAAAAATCTAAACTAACCAAACTAATCGAGTTATATATATATTCTATAAAAAAAATGAATAACCGAACTCTACATCGGTTTAATTTAGTTCGATTAATCTTATAAAAATTTAAATATTGATTAATCTTATAAAAATTAATTCAGTTCAGTTCAGTTAAATTTAAATATTAATTCAGTTTATTTTTTCAAATTATAAATTCGATTGATTAAGTTCTTTTAAAATTCGATTCGGTTTGAATCGAACTGACTGGACACTCACCCCTATTTATATATTTTATATTTAAATAATAATTTGAATTTATATTTAAATAATATCTATATTTAAGTATATATTTATTGATATATTTAATCAATACATTTCATTTAATTAAATTACTGAAAAAGTAAATCTAATTCAATTATTTAGATTTAGGAATATATTTTCCTTCATCATTTTATTCAGTGATGAATCCTTTTCAAAGCAAGCTAAACTTGCTCTTACCCTTAGGATATCAATCATACATTTTAAAACTTATTTTTGATTCTCTAAACTAGTAATTTAAACTTTTTTCAGGTTGCAACTAAGATATATCTCATGGAGATACAAAAGAAACAAATAGAGAAGATCCAAAAGGTATATATATACACATATATATTAAAAGTACAGATTTGATGATAATATAATAATATGAAATTTTATTTGAAGCAGATCATAGAAGAAGAAGAGATTCGCATGCTGAGAAAAGAGATGATTCCAAGAGCCCAATTGATGCCTTTTTTTGATAGACCTTTCTTTCCACAGAGGTAAAAACAAGTTAATTTGGAAATTAGGTTTTAGTATGTTTCACAATTTGCATTGAAATTGGAATTTACTTTTCTGAAAATACTCATTTATGTCTTGTTTAATTTAACTGTTTGTACCAGCTGTTAGCTATTATTGATAGTTGTTAGATGTTACTGATAGCTGATAGTTGGTGGCTGTTACGTAATAGTTGATTGTTATAAGTTGGTAAAATTATTATTAGTTTTTTGCTATTAATATATTTAATAAATATTAATATTTATCTTTTTATTTAAATATTATTTTTTTATAGGTTAATTTAGTCTTTTTTTCTTAAATAAACATGATTTTTTTCGAAATAACTCCAATTTGAAATTTTTTTGAAAAAATTCTAAATAATAAATGTTTGACTACCTAACAGTTAAAAATTATGATAAAAAAAAATAACCAAATGATTTGATATAATTTTTTAGAATAAAAAAATTAAAAGCTACATCAAATAGCTTTATCAAACACCTTCATAGATATATTGTTGGAAAAAATAGTTTTTGGAGTCGTGTCCAGATTTATAAGGTTTCTAGGATTGTAAATTTACCAAATAAATAAATACTTAGAAGATGTGTCAAGATCACCCTAAAATTATATATGTATTTTTTAAAATTTCTTTTCCTCCTTTCTTTGATTTCCATTTTCCTTTAAAATGCAGATCAAACAGGCCTTTGACAATACCGAGAGAACCAAGTTTCCGCATGTTGAACAGCAAGCGTTGGAGCTGCAACTCTGGAAATGAACTCTACCATTTTCAACATGCTCATCAAGATTGGAACTACTAGAAGAATCCTTCCAATTAATGGAAAATTTGTAAAATGTATTTTTGGTTGTGTTTCTGTTTTTTTTTTTTTTTCATTTTTTATTTAGTGACAAATTAATATTACGAGTCAGTTTTCCTATTTAGCAGTAAATTGTTATTATGAGTCGCGCTATCTAGCATAGATAACTTTACACTTCTGAGTGTGTTAATAATTTAGCAACACCTTAGATCTTTTAGGGGTTGTGACTAGTTGGCCTTTACATAGCCAGAAACCCCCTTTTGATTAGTGTCCTTTTTCACATACTAATAATGTGAATTTTATTTTGTATTTTTGTTTCATTATTAAAGAGTAATTTTTTAATAAGCTAATTAAAGAGGAATTTTTTAATAAGCTAAGGTATTTCAATTTTAAGAAGTTCGATTAAATTTCTAGAATTAAACAAAAATTTATAGCTAAGAATTAGCCTAATTAATGAATTAATCTTGTTAATCATATTCTAATTCCCGAGTTAAATCACAAAAATAATGATTTTTTTTTCTATCATCTCTTAATTTTCATTCATATATTAAAATGTAATATAATGTTTGCAGAACTTAAGCCATAATAACACTTTATCATCAATAGAACTTAATTATAATTATATGGAATTTTTGAATTTTATCAGTTTAACTTATGAAATTTAATTTTAAATTAAAAATGATTTTAAATTTAATTTTATTGGAAAGAGATAGTAAGATATTAAATTGTTATCCTCCAGCTTTGTAAAGTGTTCATTTAAATAATGCATTCATCAAAATTATGACATTGTTAATTAAATTTAAAAGTAAATTATCTACATTTAATAAATAAATTTAAAAATTATATCATAAGTTCTAAATAATAACTAATTAATTAATTTAAATTTATAGTTTTCATGATTAATATATAAATTTAAAATTATATAAATATTAATATTTAAAAAAAATTATATACGAAGAATTATGGTATAACACACACTAAAATATAATTTAACAGTAAATATATATTTTACTTGACGATAAATACATAAACGATTCCCCTCCTCCAATATTTAAAAAAAAAAAAAAAGAATCATCGTATAATGTTATAATTATATATTATTTGATATATGTTTAATTCTTAATTCATGATCATATATAACTCTTAAAAATAGAAAATATTAATTTAAAATATGTGTAAAAATATATAATTTTAATAAAAAAATGTAAAATACGTAAAAAAAAAATAATTTATTAACCTGTACAAATTAAGAGCAAAAACTTAACCTTAAAATTTTTTAGGCACTAAAATCTTTAACTCAGCCGCAGTGGTCGCCACCTTCTCCCCTCACTCTAAGACTCTCACAGGCTCTCGTTCATTAAATTGTCATTCTCTCCTTTATCTATTGGTGCGATCTCCTCCACAAAAGAAACTTTATTTAACTCACAAATTTCTTGCTCTTCGTACTCCTTTATCTATTTACCTTTTCCCCCTTTTCTCTTAATTTTTTTTTTTTCAACTTGCCATCTTTTAATATTGAGTTAATTGTAAATTTCTTCCCATAGATTAACCCATAACATTAAATTTCTCCTAATTTTTTAAAAATACATTAATTTCTCCCTGACGAATATCATAATATACTATTAGACCTTTTCGTCCAATTTTGCGTTTAGTCAACTGTTAGTCAACCTTACAATAGTAGTAAAAAGATCAAAATACCCTTATCCTTTATTTTTAATTAATTACATTCTATTTTTGTTTTAAATTTTTTTTAAGGTTAAAAAATTTATTTTCATATTTTTGATAAATTTTAAAATAAAAAATAAAAAATATTTTTTATAAAATATTTTTTATTTGTTATTTGTTATTTTTTATTTTAAAAAATAATTTAAGGAGAAATTAAATTATTTCTTCTTAAATTTTTTAATACAAATAAAAAATTTATTTTCATATTTTTGATAAATTTAAAAATAAAAA